>JANHGL010005529.1:0-72903 GCA_024611195.1 Ceyx melanurus | reverse complement strand
CCTGGATCTGTTCCTGAGTGACTTGGTCTAGATGATCCTGCTCAGGCAGGGGGGTTGGACTAGATGATCTTCTAGGTACCTTCCAACCCCTAATATCTGTGATTCTGTGATTCTGTGAAAACTTACTAGTGTCATTCCACCAGAATGTTACAGTGCTTATACTTATTTCTAGATTCACAATTTCCAGTTGCAAAGTATAGTGGAAAAACAAATGAAGGCAAAGAGAGATCAGCACAAGATATACAAGAAAAATCCTTCACTGATAACATTCTTATGCAAAAACTGCCACAAGCTGATATGTTCTGGAGAAGATATACAAGTTATTGAAAACATGCATCACGTCAGTGTGAAAAAAGATTTCCAGTAAGTGCTTATTAACTACTTTATCTCTTTCAGGCAGAAATGTTTTCTTTTCATCATGGCTGTATAGGACCTGTAACCCTCTAGGCCCTAAAAGGAAAATAAATGTTTTTCCAATATTGTTAAGTCCTAGTCTTGAAGGAGTTTACAGTTAATGAGTTTGGAGGAAATGTTAATTCTTAGAGTTTGAAACTTTGAAAAAAGATACAGCTTCTGTGGTGATTAATATAATGACATTACTAAGTAACATTATATCATATGATATGTATTCCACAGTGTAACTGTAACCAAGGATGAGCACCAGTTACCCACATATTTACACCAGGAACAGATCCAGAAAAAAAGAGTTTTATTATGACCCGTAACTCAAACATACTGGGCATGAGCTAACAATTGTATATTTAGAGGATGTTCATACTGGTGACACACCTCATTTAGTTCTCCCAGTGTTCTTGCTCCTTCTTATCTCCATATCTTCTTAGGATCAGTCACACTTTCTAACCACATAACAGACACCATCCTACCAAGTTGCTGCCTTCTGAAGTTCTCCTTTCTTTGAGACATGTCAGTGGTGTAATTTGTAAAGACTTTTGGAAGCATTATGAGAAATTAGGACCTGTAAAAAATAAAATTGAGCTGCAGCCTGAAACAAACTGCATTTACTGTGAAACTTTCTTGTCAGCATAATATTTTCTGTCAATTCAAACTACATGGTAATAATTCTTATAGCCCCTCTGCACAAGCTAACATTAACCCTCAAGATCAAGTACTCACTAAATTAAGCACTATAAGAACATGCACATCATTAGTCAGAACCAAATGATTCTGTTAAGGGTTAAGGTTGGACTACAGGGAATAAAAATAAAATATGTAACTTTCAAGTATCATTTATTTGACAGTTTCATGGCACCTGAAAAAAAACACTCTAGAGCTACCCCCTATTATAACAAAGAGCCTGATGCTCCTACTTGAAGATGCATGAGGGAAGATGCAGTTCCTGAAATGCTATGAAAGGAGGCAAGGAGTTCACTTGAATTTTACCATTACTTAGGGGCATGAAATTCACATTTTCTCCAGCTCCTGAATGTGCACAACAATCAGAGAGTTTACAACCTCTTGGTTTCATGTGTGACTTCAGCAGTATAGTCACTGTGTGTTTGAGTGTATGTAGCATTGAATGACCAATATATTCTGATGCACTCTGTCTTGACTCTTTTTCAGAAGTCTTTACCATACAAGAGAAAATAAGACACTGCAAGATAAGCATGCTGATTACCAGATAAATGGAGAAATTATATGTAAAAACTGTGGACAAGTGAGGAGGAATTTATTTTAATTCTTTTATGTTATTATGGTCTGTATTTATTTCTGTCTAATGAGCTTGTTTATTTTAACTGAAACTTAATTCTCTTACACCTGCAGGCTTGGGGAAATATGATGGTTCACCGAGGTCTTGACCTGCCTTGTCTAAAGATTAGAAATTTTGTGGTTGCATTTGAAGACAAGAAAACAACTAAGCAGATTTTTAAGAAGTGGGGAGAACTGCCCTTCAGGTTCCCTAATTTTGATTATGGAGCTCATTGTCCTTCAAGCGATGAAGATTAAGGACCTAGACTGGAAATAAAACCCCTTTTCTACATTTCTCTGATTGCTGATCAGAAGCTCCTGTGTCTCATTAAGCGTACTGCACCATAAACATTCTAAAAGTTCCTGGGCATGAGGAAACTGTCTTGATGAGAAAAAAAAAACAACAAAACACAAGGAAACAGGACAAAGTCACACATCTGCTGTCTGCACTTAGATTTCCAGTGATAGTCCTGGACAAAGAAGATGAGAACATCCATTCCAATAATGTGTATCCAAGGAGCAAATTCCCATCTCTATGCACTACAGTCCATCATGGGTGACAGCACTGTCAAAAATGTGTTAAGTGACTTGTAATCAAGCACGGAACATAGGACAGACATTTTGAGACATGCCAGGGTGATTACTTTCTAGTTTTCTTCCTGCTATAACCATTTTGAGGTTAAAGTGCCTCAAAAGAGAACAGATTAGCTGAGTGATAATAACTGAGTCACTTTTGCTTCATCAGTGTTTTCATGACTGAGTTCTTCCCATCTTTAAATGTAACCTCATACATCTTCACAGACTAAAGTTTCCACTAAAAGACATTTCAAAAAATCAAGCCCTTAACCTGACTTGAAATTGATTATTTTAATGTCCAAGAAGCGCAATACCAAGTGACTTTCTGTGTGTTCATTTCATAGAATTGTTAAACTGGCTATATAATAAGGTATGTATTTTTTTCAATAAATTGCTATAATGATTAACCTTAGCAAATTGTGTTACTGTTTATTCTCTTTTATTGTAAGTATTTTGACAATAATAATAACCATGGTTTTACCATAGCAACTTGAAGGATCACAGAATGTTAGGGGTTGGAAGGGACCTAGAAGATCATCTAGTCCAAACCCCCTGCCAGAGCAGGATTATCTAGACCAAGGATAGTGGTATTCTAGCTAAAAATAACATAATATAACATAATGTGTCTCCATATTTATCTCATTGACAGATTTTTTTTCCCACCTATTTGCAAGTAAGATAATGGAGAGTCGAATGAAGATGTTTGTTGTTATAACAGTCAGCATTGCAAATTCAGGATATAGTGGTATGTTTACTGGCATGAACATGTAAAAGCTTCAGTAGCCCCAGGTAAAATTTCTAAGTTACAACATAGCTGAAAAGTGCATCTCAAAAACCAAAATTATGATGACTAGATCTATAATTGCTCTAAATTTTAAAAAGGCATATAAATAATATGAAAGATTTTAAAAATCAGATTTAATTTCAGGTTTGCATGAGGTTTTGTTACTTGTTTCATATTTCTGGCCTTGCTTCAAGGCAAGGGGAAAAAAATAACTGAGAAGAGCAGCACATTTCAGATTTCAACAAACTGATATAGTCTGATACCATTATGTAGTGTGCAGGACAGAACAAATGTGAAATCTTCACCAATTTCTTTATTTAGCATTAAATAATTAATTAGTTTAAAAATTAAACGATTCCTCTAATCTAGTTTTCTGAGTTACTCTAGCTTATTCTTTTGCTTGTCTTGCAGTATTTTGCTTAATAGTGAGGGTTTTTGCTACTTCTAGAATCTGCTGATTGAGCATTAATTGCAGGAAGAAATTTACACTTTTATACATTGTTCTGAGAATCTGACTATTGGAGCTTGGTAGATTACACATAATTATAATTTAAGGTGCATTTTGTTCATGTGCTCAGTATCTGATGAAATGCAATGAAATATACTAAAAATTAATTACTAGAATAGTCTGTCTTGGTAAATAGTCATCCTCAAGGTCATGTCTGGATTTCTGTGTTAATGAGTTGCTACAGTTACATAAATGTAACATAATCATAGAATGCTTTGGTTGGAAGATACCTTTAATGATCACCTTGTTCTAATTCCCCCGACATTGGGAAGGGACACGTCCCACTAGACCATATATGGGCTCAAAGCCCCATCTAGCCTGACCCGGAATACATCCAGGGGAGAATCATACAGAGTTTCTCTGATCAGCCTGTTCAAGTGTTTTACCTCTCTCACAGTAAAGAATTTCCTTACATCTAATCTAAATCAGTCCTCTTTCAGTTTAAAGCCATTACCCCTTGTCCTATCACTACATGCCTGTCCTGGTTTGAGTGAGAATAGAACTAATTCTGTTCAGTGATTTTACTTTTCAGCTCATTTCTTCTAACTGCATTGTCTGAAGTTAGCAGCACATTTTCCCAGTCAGTGTCTGCTTCTAGCAATGATAACACTTCATGTTTAGAGGTGCTACCAGTGATTGGTGTGCAGACCAAGGCCACTGCTGGATCTCGTGTATCACATCAGGGGGTGCAAGAAAGTGAAGGCCGCACCTGCAGGGAAGGGTGAACAGGACAGGTGACCCCAAAATACCCAGTGAGGGATTCCAGCCCATATATATTAAATTCATTATTAAGTTCAGTGATCAGGAGTGTCTGTGGCTCCTCTGCCCTCTCTTTGCCCTCTTGGTCCACTTTGCCAGCTTGGCTTAGCTTGGCCGGGTTCTCTTTTGGTTTCTTCCTCAGAGCATCCAAGAAGGCCTCTGTCTGTTCTTCCTTCAATCCCAACCGGTGTGTTCCTGAATCCAGTACCAGAATCCAGCTCCTAAACACAGCTCTTATCTGCTGCAGGGCCCAGTATGGGACTCTCCCAGTGCCTGCTCCACTGCATCAGTGGTGACGGTGACATAATTAGCATCAGGGCAGCTGAGTTCGATATTGTTTTTTTACTGTTTTTGTACATACTGTTTTTTGTATATATTCCATTTTTATTGTTATCATTTTCATTTTCATTAAATATATTCTAGTTTTCTTTTCTAATCACTGAAGTCACTCTCCCTTATTCCCCTTCTCCTTTGGGGAGGGAGGGGGGTTAACAGAGAGTGTCTCTTATAGGTCTAAAAATGCCAAGATCCTATACTGTGACAACGCCCTTTAAAAAGTCCTTCTACAGCTTTCCTGTAGGTCCTTTTTAGGTACTGGAAGGCTGCAGTAAGGTCTCCCTGGAGCCTTCTCCAGGTTGAACTACCCAAACTCAGTCTGTAGAAGAGTCCAGTCTCCTGATCATCGTTTTGCCCCTCTGGACCTCCAATAGGTCCATCTTTATGCTGGGGACCCCAGAGCTAAACACAGTACTCCAGGTGGGGCCTCACAAGAGCAGAACAGAGAGGGAGCTTCACCTCCCTAGACCTGCTGGAACATGGTTCTTTTGCAGCACAGGATATAGTTGGCTTTCTGGGCTGCAAGTGCACATTGCCAGGTCATGCTGAGCTTCTCATCAATCCATACCCCCCAAGTCCTTCTCATCAGGGCTGCTCTCAATCCATCATCATCCAGCCTGTATGTTATGCTTGGGACTGACGCAAGTCACATGCAGAACTTTGCACTTGGCCTTATTGTACTTCGTGAGTTGTACATTGGGCCACTTCTCAAGCCTGCATATAATATACATAGTGTATTACATACACTCTTAAGTAATTTATTCAGTAAAGAAATGTAAAACCCCAGTAAAAAGATTAAATCATTATACAAATTGCTTCTGGGTCTTCAAATAATTTTCCATGCTGAATAAAAACCTGAAATCTGATCTTTTGATACTTCTCTTTATTGAAACTATAAGAGTATATGCATCTGGTTTTCTTTGTTTATAGTTCAGTTCAGGAGGGCTGTATCAAAAATATGCCTTGACTTCTTGTAGTTCACCTATGTGCTGCTGTTATAGCACCAGTTCCTAGCATGACTCAGTCACATTGTCACCAAATGTGTTTTTTGATGCTTAAAGAGCTTAAAGAGTGTTTGCAAAATCTCACTTCTGCATAATGTGTAATGAACCTCAAATGAATCCTGCTGGTGCATATGATAAGGAATTTCCACTTCAAGTTATTGTCTCTGAATGAGGTTGTAAAACATGCCTATATTGTTCATCCAGGAAGTGTGAAGTTGTAAAAAGCAAGCTAAAATGACATATTTTATCTGCTAGTTACTTCTGCATTTATTGTCTTTATGGACCCAAAGTCCTCCAGGGAACGTGACAAATCCTGATTGTATTTTCTACTTACAGATTTTATTTGTTCATAAATGCGGAAAGAAGAAAAACTATTTGTCACTGAGGATTTGTCTACCTATGCATGTGGCTACTTAAGAACTGGTTCTGCTTTAGTTGCATTTTCATTATTCTCTCTACTTTTGGTCTGATGTCATGCACAAGCTACATCTGTAAATCTGCATCTCCTCTGGGAAATGTAAATACTTTAGTAACCTTAGAGTAGTTGCATAACTGGTTGGATAGTTGCTGTACAAATTTAATATGTTTTCTGTTCCATAATTTGTCCATTTTTGTAACTGATTCAGATGCTTTCTGGCTTCTTTACACTTTTATTTCTCTCTTACATTACAATGTTCTGATGTTGCAGGTTAGGAAGAGCTCTGGCTGTTGAAAGAATTGCTGATTGCTTTTTTACTGGTAGGGGTATAAACAGTCCAAAGAAGGGAGTTCAGGTTGTAGGACCAATAGATCTACCAAGCTTGTAAATCTTTCCCTTCCAGGTAGATTTCATTTTGCTTCTAATGCTGCAACGTTTGCCATGCAATACAGCACATGCCTAAATAATTAGATTTCTAAATTAGAAAAATACATAGTATGCAGCATGTAGTCATTTTTGCAAAGTCTTTTAGATCATCTGAGTTTGAATCATTTCCTTTGAGGCATTCTCTAAATATGTATTCATTAGAGGAAGCTGCATATTTGGAAATGAAAACTAGCCTGATCAAACCCTGCATTTGCAATTTTGTGATCTTCTGGTTGTCTGAAATAACCAATGTTGGTAGGAAAAAAAAAATATTTCTCTGAACTGTGCTATTGAATATACATATGGAATTAACCACATAATGCTAGGGAAAAAAATGCTGTTTGGAAACATGAACAAGAAGCATGAGTTACATGGGGAAAAATTTCTTTTGTCACAATGCTTTTCTGTTTTGGAAATTTTGAGTAGCTGCGGTTTCATCTTGTGAGGAAACCATTGGTTTTGGACCAGTTCTGCCCTTCACATACAACGTATCAGGAACAATGTATTTTAGCCTTCTCAGCCTTTGTTTCATGCATGGCTTATGTCAACACAATGGATCCTACTCAGAATCATTGTCTTTTATAATCTGTATTTTACTGTTGTGACAAGAACCAGGGAAAGAGGGGAACAGAGTTTATGGGAAAATAAGGCATGTTTCATGTAACAACTTTTTTTCCAGACAATTAATTTCAATCTCTTTTCAAAAATCCTGCTCCCACCTCCTCCCCCACAAGATTAATCTAAGGAATGTTGCCAAAACACTGACCAGATCAGTTGCTGCCTCACCAAGGCTGGTGTAATGGTTAGGGTTCAAATTCCAGCCTGTGCTGTTAGGCAAAAGTGGTAACATCTACCTTTGGTGGTAATGCATTGAGAGATTTATCTCTGTAAGACATTAGCCCAAGTTGTGCTGTACAGTTTTGTGTGACGAGAAACCTATCCATCTACTACACTTTCAATTTCCAAAGAAGCTAGGGAGAGGAATGCACCCAGCTACTGAATTTCAGTAAAATTTGGGTACTCAGTCCTTTTTAATCACCTCTGAAAAACCATAGGCCCTGTGACTGACTTGAACAAAGATGCACCACCATTCTGGACTCCTTTCCTCACCATTTTATTTTTCCCTTTTTGGTATTAAATACTGGAGAAAAATACAACACTGGTGCAGGGAGCAAGCTGAGGTGGTTCAGTAGACTCCCTATGCAATATCAGCAATGCCTTAGCCCAATCTGCAACTTCTAGTCACCGGTCTCTAAGTTTCATATAAAACCTAGTGAATATTCTGTAAACTTCTGGCTTTTGGCAGTTGGCATTTACCACATGGACTGAGGCAGCAGCAAGAAGGAAGCTGAGCCAGGCCTGGGGCTGTGATTGGGCCTGGCTGCCCCAAGAGGTCTATAGAGGAGGCCAAGCAGAAGCAGGCCCTTCACCAGGCATGGCCACTTCCTGGCGTGGGCACAGGCTGAAATGCATGGGAAGCTACAGACACTAGGTGGATGATGGTCTCTGTCTTCTAGCTCAGTTAAGGTGCTGTCATAGTTGGTGCCTTTCTGCATGTAACATACAGCTTCAACCCATGGCTGTGGGGCAGAGCACTCTGCACAGGCCCTTGATTGGTATTTGCTCCCAGCACACTGGGTGAGTACTGCAGAATGCGAGACCAAGTGGGTTTTTTGTTTGTTTGTTTCTTTCTCAAAGAATACATCTGAAATGCCTGGCCAGTCTCATGCTGAAATTATTTGAGTGAATGATTATTGGCTCTGGAAGGATTTCCTTTCTGAGATCAGCCTTCTGAGACCTGGACATCTCTAAGATGCACTCTAAGATGCACACATTGCAGGGTGTGTGTAAAGAGCATCCAGCCCCACGGAACGGTGCCGGCAAGCCTCAAAGTGTGAGTTTGGGGCCGAGTGCTGAGAAAGAGCAACGAGCACTAACGAAAGGAGACGATAGCGCAGAGCTGTCCGAAGGGACCACTGCCCCAGCGAGTGCCGGGCTGTGCCGGGCTGTGCCGGGCTGTGCCGGGCGAGGCTGCACCGCGCTCGCAGCCCAGGACACGTTGCCTCCGCCGAATTAACGTTTCTGCCTCTCCCCATCTCGGTTTGCGCCGCTCGCTGGCGCGTGGCCGCTGGGGGGCAGCGTGCCTGTTCCCCGCCGGCCTTTATAGCCTCGCGCACGGCCATTGCGCGCCCGCGGATCGCGCCATTGCCGAAGGCCGGGAGCTGAGCAGCGGGAAGGAGCGGCTGTCCCCTCTCTACCCCGCGTTCTTCAGAGCGGCTCTGAGGCACGACAGCGCTGAGACTCCTGGGGTAAAGTCCCTCTTTTGAGCTCGGCGTACTTCCCTTTTAACGACGACTTCTCTCTCTGCTGAGAGATCTCTTATGCAACTCGACACTACGGTCTCAAGAGACACGTTTCCCAGTTTTCAGCTGACCTCATTTCAGTGAGTTAAATAAGTGCAATTGGTGGTCTAAGCACTGTTTCAGAATTCGCCTGTAGATATTTGCTTTTCTAAGCTCTCTTACATGGCCTATAGAAGTTTATAGTTTTCTGAGGAAAATAATTCTCACATGTGAAAGGCATTAAACAGTATCTGTTCCTGCTTCTTGCTTTGCATTCTTATGCCATCATTCGTTATTTCAGAAAGTAAACATACACTAATTATATATAAACAATAAAGCTATTGGATTTTCTTTTCATTTTCTCTATAGAGAGTAGAAATAAGGTCATGACTATGTCCTGAGAATGTGCAGATTGCCAAAATACACTATAGTTTTCAGGAAAAAAAAACCACACAAAAAAATAAAACCAAAAACAACAAACCAGTATATATCAAGTAACTGTTGAGTCATAAAACCCTAACTTTAGTGTAAGCAGATGTTGGTTACAGCTCACATTAGTGGGAAGTATATAATCACCTCCCCTATAGCCACCCACTGTCCATTTCTGGTCCAATAACTTCCCCGAAAGTGTGTTTCTAATTTTATGGAATCTCTTTGAAATTTGGCACAGTTTTCAAAAGTATGTAGGAGAAAAAAAAAAGTCTGCCAGAGGTTTGGCCTCCAACTTTGAAAACAGACACTGCCTTTTCAAACTCTTCTAGAGTCACTGACCAACACCCAGAAGAGAGAATTCACATTCTTTTAGAACACAGAAGCAAAATGAAGGTCTGTATGCTGCTGAATTCAGCTTTTAGTAACATTTACGTCTGTTGTTTTAAATTGTCAGCTATTGCACAAGGCCAGGCTCTGATGTGAAAGTATTTGTTTTAAACAAAAAGGAAAGGGAAGTATTTTCAAACGTACTGCGGGGATATTTTCGCTTGTTGCTTGGATGGATTACAGCAGTTCAAGAGAGTGGGAGGATTTTATTATTCAGAAGACATAGAAGTGTGCTTCAGGCAATATTAGAAATGTTTTTTGTTTTTTTTTTCTCTCCTGCAGACCCGGCTAAAAATCATATTTGGTGTGGTCATATGCATTTTGCTTTCCTTATTACTTATATGTATTATACTGCTTCCATCAAGAGGTAAGGCATTTATAATCTAATGTAGTATAAAACACAGTATCTTTAGCTTCTAAGGCTTCTAAAGTTCACAAAACTTTGTAAAATCATCTTTAGAATTGTCCTGTCAGAATTGTTATGTCTTTACCACTTTACAAAAATGTACTGACAGCTGAAATATCCTCAAGGTAGGATTGAAATGCCAGCAGATGTTGAAAGGAGGAACTCCTTGAAGTGAAATGCACCTGAATTAGCTTTATTGTGAATGATATGTAATGTTCTTAGACAGGATTGCAAAAATAATTCTCAGGTCTCTTCATATTATGTTATTGTTTCTGTTAGGGGTTAGGAGACTCTCACAAACTGTTAGTAATTTCCTTTAGCTCACTGTAATGATTACAGAAGTTCTACATTTATTATAAGTTAAACATTTTATTGTATAGAGTATGATGAATTGGTTTTGAGCATATTTAAGATAACATTTGGAAATTAAAGTCAGAATTATATAAAATTGGGATTCATAGTTTGCTCTAGTATTATTAAACCAGCTGTAGGTAAATCAACACAGTGTAGGTCTTCTGAGTCCTCTGGTATGAAGTCAGTGTGGTGTAAAATTTAGAGCCTGCATGTCACTGACTCGATGGTAATTTTTTTTTGCTGAGAGGTGTAGTTAGGGCAAGATAAGTATTTACATGGCCCTTTCACTACAGAAAATTAATTCCTCTGAAATAATTAAAATAGTAATAAAAAAATCTATATTCCAGTAACAGTATGTATCTTTTTATATTGTTCTTTATTTATATGTTGGCAGGGTGACTGAGGTGAAGAAATCAGTTTTTGCATTTATAACTAAATGTTGTAAATGCAAAAATCATCTAGATCAGCTATCTGCTTAAGTCTTGTGGAAGTTAAGTCCTGTAGTTAATAAGGAGGTTTTGTGAAAGGTGAAATCTCTTTGCCACCTCCTGTTTCTGTGGAATATGGTTATCATGGGTTGTTTCATTGAGAGAAAGGTTGGAGGTTTCTGAAGCAGTTAGGGTTCAGTTGATCCTGTTATGCAGCATGTGGGTATACAGATAGATTGTATCAAGGTGGGAGGTAGTGTTGGGAAGAGATACCACCTCAGAGTGATAGTATTTACTTTTACTGTCAATTATGGGGTGCCAGATTTTTTGGCCAAGACTAGTCAAATCTGTGTTTTCATTACTAGATGATATGGTATCAAGTCAGACTCTCATATCAAGACTACATGTTAAGAAAAGGCAGAATATGAAATTTAAACAAAAAAAGGCAGTGAGATGGGAAGCCTGAAGAAGTTGCTAAAAATGGAACATACTGTAGGAGGAGTTTAATTGATTCTTCCATTCTGAAGTTATCACCTACAAGCACAGTGGTCTTTTTCTGAGACTCTTCATGCCTGAGCTATTACAAAGAACTCTCTTCATCTCTGTGACTTCTTGGAATAGTGACTTGGTAACCAGTCATACTGGACATCACATCTAGATCCAGTAGGATGATAAAGAATTTATCTTACTCTCCAAAATGATTTGAAGGAGCATTTTTGATAATTGTGGAATACACAATTATGTTGGGGACACAGTTATGTTGAACTGATTATGGCTTCTTATTCTCAGATGAAACTGCAACTGCTGTAGTTATCTCTTTGAATGCCTCAATCTTTTGGATTCTTAGTAGTCTGCTTATCACTTGTAAGTGGAAGAAACATGGTTACAAATTTTACAAGTTGAAGAAAGACAGGAAATAGTCTGATTTAAGACTAATTTAAAGGTGTTACCACCTTTTCATTCACATTCCTGTATGCACTAGCTTTCTATACAGTCTTCCTACCAGTAACAAAATCTGGATCATCCTGCAGAACATGACTTGTTCATATTTCAAGTTTTCTTCTCATTCCAAAGGGTGTTTTTCAAGTAACTGCCACTGTGGAAGCAGTGGCACACCTCACCAAAAAATGAATGGATGTAGTGCAGAGTCAGCTGATGTGGAGCTGAGTATAACCAGAAGTTCTGGAGCAGGATCAGGAGTGTTGGAATTCTTTTCTGATGATGAACTGGGATGTGGTTTCCTCAAGTGGAAGGATGTCTTCCAGTGCATGTTGAAGGAGCTTGTGCTTTAGCTATTCACCATTAATGCACAGAGATGAGAATGGACATTCTAGTCCAGAACAGAATATAATATCACACTAACAAGTTTTCATTTGGCAAGTCAACTATATGCTGTTTAGCAGTGGATGCTAAATAAAATACATACAAAAATACATATACATTAAACACACATATAAAAAATAAAATACACATATAAAACTACCTATCTAAAAATAACAAATACAGAAACCAGAATACTTTTTGATTACTATGTATGCTTTCTTTAATTTGTCATGAGTAGACACAATTTATATGGATGCATATTAGACCATGTTGTGGAATAAGTCAACAGGGTTTTGTAATTTAAAACAAGGGTTGTGTTGGTCACCCACAGCCAGTGGGGAGTAATCCTCATAATACAAACAGAATTTCACAGTGATAGATTCCTGTGCATAAAGTTAATCTGAGTTTAATATAACAGAAAGTTCTGCTTTTGTGTTTTATTGAGCACTCTCATGACAGTGAACTGGAGAGTAAAGGAGAAGGTATCTGCATAAAGCCAGTGATGATGAATAGATGCTTATAGGCTTATACCACTACCATCATATATGTCTATCAAGTACACTTAAAAGCATGAGTGAGTAACTATGATCATGGAATATATAAAGCAAGTTACACAGTGAAGCAAAAAAATACCAATTCAGGGCACAGTAAAATACCAAGCTGTATCCTGTCAGTGAATGCAAATGAACCACAAAGGATTAAAACTGAGACAGTGGGTTGGTGAAGGGAAAAGAGCAAAGCTGAAACTTGGTAAGTTTTCATTTCTGTGGTTGGTTCTGCTATTTACTTCCTTTTTGTCACTCAACATTTTTTTTCATCTTTGTTATTTCATAGAGAAACAAAACACAATGACAGAATTTACCAAGCTTACCAACAGCCATCCAAATCAATGTCTTTGTAGTGCTGCAGACATGTAAAGTACTTTTCATGTTATGGTTTGTTCTGTAAGCAGATATTTCAAATACTATTAATGAACCAGTCTTCAGTTACAGAAGAATAATCAGTAGCAGTTATAGGACACAATTAAAGATGCTGCTTTTAATTAAAGCATTTAAAGATATCTTCTGTTGCCTAGAAACAAGCATTCCAAATTATAAGTAATCTAGTCAGATATAGTTGTATTCAGATTTTTTGCAGTCCACTGCTAGAAATTCATATAGGAGTGGGCACATTTTGAAAATCATTAGCAGTCAAAATAAATTATCACAGAATATTAAGTATGTACGGGTGAGATGGCTAACAGAGTAAAGGTTTAAATTAGAGCTGTGAAAATTAGACCAGAGATGAGACATTTGTGTTATTACTTGTGTTGTTAGTAAAAAAAACCTCTTAAGGTGGGAGAAGGAATGAAGAAATTATACCAGATGAAGGTATCAAACAAGACTGCAAATTTTAGAATCATAGAATGGTTTGGGTTAGAAGGAACCTTAAAGATTATTTAAATCCAATCCCATTTCCAGGGCAGGGACATCTCCCACTAGACCAGGGTGCTCAAAGACCTATCCAACCTGGATTTGAATACATCCAGTGATGGAGCATCCACAGCTTCCCTGTACAGCCTCCTGGGAATAGACCTTACCAGTGGAGTTCTTTTGCTAATAGACATGCTCACACGGAGAATTTAAACAGAAAGCTAGTGATAAGTAATCATTCAATATAAACTGAAGTGGATTCTTCTTTGGAATAATTTTCCTATTAATTTTCTTAAGAGTTTGACATGTTCTGTGCTTACGATTCACATATCAAAGATCTCTAATATATAGTCGTGGTGTTGACAAGAGGAATTAACTTCTTATTGAACTTCTTGGGATATTTTCTGAACGTATTGCTAGCTCAGAGTTTATACTGATAGGTTTTTGCCTATGGATTGGCATTCAGTTTTATTTCTCATGACAGGTTTCTTCTGCATTAGTGCAGACAAAGCTAGTGTCAAGTCAACCTGACATGTGTATTCTACAGTAAGTAATAGTCACTTAGCAAAAGAAAACATGTATTATCATTACAAAGTACCATAGAAAAGAAACATTTCCCAGGAAGACAGTGTGATCTTAACAGAGAGGGCAGTTGTAATGAGGAAGTGATGGAGCATGATATGGAACCCGAGGGCAAGGAGTCATCTTGATTATCAGGCCCTCATCTGAGAACTCTGAAGGAACAAAGAGGGGAAATGGCAGAGATGTGCTAGGCTGCAGTGTGACATCCTCACTACCTCTGAAGACTAAAATCTCCTAGATTTTAGAGGAGGATGGCATAGAATCCAGAATACTTAAACTTAAAGGCTGCCATTTGTTGTTGTACTTTAAAAAGTGGCCTTTATCAGAAATGCTCCTATGTCTCTTGAGGATTAAGTACTTTGAGTATTCCAAGTATTCTTTCTCTTCTGCAGTGCATTGGGTTTTTTTCTGCTTTTTTTTTTTTTTTTTCACTTTTATAATGGAATTTTTCATTTCCCTGCACTTACCAAGTCAGCATTTTCAGCATTACCCTCTTCTCATCTAGTTCATTGTCCTTACATTCTTTGTTTTAAGTGTTCCCTAGTTTAAGGTTTTTAGTTTTAGGAAGTAACATAGCCAGACAAGAGCCATAAAACCAGCCACAATTTTGTGCATTACTTTTATGCAGCTGAATGATAGGCTTAGAAATTAAATATCAGAGTCTTCTCTCCAGAATCATTGTCAGTTTTATTGTGCAGCATTAATTAAAAAGTTGATGTTTGGGTTCATTCATTCATTACTATCCACAGAACTGTAATTACAGAAACTTTCTGTCTTATTCTTAGTTGTTAACACAGATGATGGTCCCAGAGCTCTTACACTGGAGGATTATTTGAATGGAAACTTCCAATATAAAACATTTTTTCCATATTGGGTGTCAGGTAAGTAAAACCTTTTCTCAAACATCCATAAGCCTTTATAATATGTATTTCCAGACTTGTTTATACAGACTCAGAAATTAATGTTCCTTCTAGCTTTACTGTGAATTAATGCTATGAAATTAAACAACCTGTTAGTCAAAACTTATGGTTGAAATTTGCTGTTTTGTCAGTCATTCCAAAAATTCCAGGTATATGATATTTCAACAGACATGTTTGAGTCAAGTATAAATTATAATTTTATTGAATCCTTCAGTGTTTTATGTCTTTTACTGTCATATTCATTCCAGCAAGTGAAAGGAATATGTCAGTGTGTCAGTCATTTCTTAAGCAATCTCTTTTTATGTTTGTCAGCACTTTTGCACTTACTGTTTATAATAATTGAGGTAGCCTGTCTTACAGGCCCCAGTTCTTATTTGGTTTACGTAGTATGTAGCTCTGCAATGAGTCCAGCTGTTCTGATCTCATTTAAGGAAATGCTGACACTGATGAAAATCCTGAGTTCCAAAGCATTGCATGCAAAATAAAGTTGAGTTCCCTTTGTTAAGGTAGAAGGTAAAGACATTGTTAATTGCTGCTGATACTTGTATGTGTGTGAGGATGAAATATTAATCTAATAATCACTAATCACTGCAGCAGCACCCAAAAGGCTTGAACTAGACTGGATTACATTGATACACTATTACCACTTCTGTCTAGGCCCTGCCTCAAGCAATTATTGTTCTCCAAATAGAAACAAGAGTCATAGTTCCTATTCACATGGAGTCTTAGCAAGTTAGTTTTAACCCAGAAATTTAGAACTGAACTGAAGCCTTCCAGGGCATCACTAGCATCAGTTCAAGTTTTACAGTTAGCAGTTTGAAGCATGTTGACATCTCTTGTATGATATAAAAATTCAGTCGCCATTTGTTAAAATTCTGTCTGAATTTCTGAATTATGTAGGCAGCATATCACCTAAACCTAATATTCTCCTTCCTTCTTTATATCCTTCTCACTTAGACTTGTCTTTCCTCTTAACAGTCATAAAGCTCACTCAGAAGTCATGCCATAGATTCCATAGATAGTCATGCCTACAGCATTCCATATGTCTACTTGTCTTTCGAAGCAATGAGTTAAAATTGAATATCTCTTCCTAAGGGCGCCTGAGATCACCACAAATTCTGTTACACAAATCACAGAAGTGTACTCAGAAGATCCATGGGTGATCTAATTTCCTAAAAATGAACACCTTATACAATGTTTCATGCTGCTTTTAAATTGTTAAAGTATCTCTTCAGTTACACCGAGTATGTAATTTCTTCTCTCTGTTTATAGAAGTCAAAATAATGATGTAAACTATGTAAACTAAAAATTCTGATTCTCATTCTCTACCAAACTATGGCTCAGGTCTTGAGCAAGAGTAGGGTTGAATCCCATTCCCATTGAAGGCCACTCACTCTCACTTTGTAGGACCTGTGTAAGGGCAGTAGCATTTATGTAGTGTCAGTTACATGGTACTGCGGTTATCTGTAGAATCTGTGCAAATAAGAATGTTCTGGTGAAAATATAATCAAATACCTTGAATGTTTTCTTTATCATTTATACTGTGATACTGAGGTTCTTCTGTCTGTCCCTGGTATTCTTGATCAGACATTACTGAGAATAAAATCTGGCATTTAATTATAAATTTAACTGGTTCATTCTGTGTGCAGCATGTAATCTTGAAAATGTACTCAAGAACCCTGAAGACAGTTTGTGTTGAACATTTTGTAACTTGGAATCAGTAGAAGAAAAACATTTTTTACATAGATGCCAGAAGGCATTTCCTCAAAATCTATTAAGTTACAGGAGTATGAATAATTTGATAAAACAGATTTGTTCTATAGTATCTTCTGTGCAAGGCTAAACAGCCCTTTTCTCTTGTTTCTAAGATAATGAATATCTTCATCAGTCTGCAGAAGACGATATTGTTCTTTACAATGTTGAAATGAACTACCCAACTACCATCATGACCAACAGCACAATGGTACGTACCTTTTCAATTAATAAAAAGGCAGAAAAATGCAGCTACATTTGAAGAACCAGATGAAAAGTTAGTGGATTAAAAATTGATTAATCAAATCCATATTTAAGGTGTTTTCCACTAGAATCTAATCTACTTCTTAATCTTTCAGAAACAAGTTAATGCTTCAAATTATATGTTGTCATCAGACAAATATTTCATAGCTCTGGAAAGCAATTACTCAAAGGTAATTATTTTAATAGATCACTTCATTAATTGTTCGGTTTCATTTACTATTTTCTTGATTGTAGTTGCCACAGATAAATGGTTATTGATACCTTATTCAGAAAGGGGTAGCCTGTGAAAAGGCAGACGATTACTTTTAATTAGGTTATGTTTTTCAAAGTTAATAATATATTCTTGCTTCATTTTCTGTAGCTGTGGAGATACTCTTACACAGCATCATACCACATTTATGATCTGATATATGGGTAAGGCCTGATATTTCTTACAGAGAGCTACAGTGAATACTCTGTACTGATGTGCTTGCAAACATTTCCACTGAAAAACTCTGTAGTAATGTGATTAACACCTTGCTTTGCTCTGTTGATTTCTACTTTATGTCCTAAAACATTCACTGCTCAAGATCTCCCACCCTCTCTTGGCTGCTTGAGTCCACTTCAGTATCACACCTGATTCATCCATGCCCTTCTGTTGTATAATTAAACATTATAATGGATGATATAATCTTTAATTAACCTAAAATTCTCACGTCTTTAGTGTTCCAGTGATCTTATAACCATCCATCCTGGGTTCTACACAAGTTTACAGCTTCTCCAATGGCATATGGTATTTTTCCTAATATCTTTCCCAAACCACTCCTCTTTCCACCCAAGTTCAGAGAAGACTATCTGCCTCCCCATTCACCTTTTTAAGCTGTAAGTAACAGCATGACCAAACACTTCTTACTTCTGAGCAACAGGGACAGCACTGAGCTGCTGCATTCTTGGACAACTCGTGACTCAAGGTGACAGGAAAAGATTGCTGCAGCCTGATGTGTGTAGAAAGGGTACAGCATGTAGGTCCTGATCCTTAACAGAAGTTGCAAGTGCTGCTGTTATGCCTGCTCTGCCTGCTATGGCCTGAGTTCAGATTTCCTAATAACTATCTAAGGCTGTCATGCAGACTGCAGATAGAGCAAATAACCTCAGATGCTTGTTCAGTGATCAGAAAAATATAAAGCTGGCTTGTTACGCTGTTTAATATGTTTTCAAACATTTGAGTTGTTAACCTTTACCATCACTGGTGTACACCATCACATTACTACGTCTTAAATCTTGCTTTAGTTTTGCATTGCTCAAAAAACAATAAGCTGTTAGAAAATATAGCCCTTCATCAATTTTATATGAATGTACAGTAAAATGATTCATTTGAACTGCACACAAAAAGACATCTCAACTTCTCTCCTTTCTTTTAGTGGTTTTGTAACAGAAAATCAGCTTCCACATAAAATTCAGTATATATCCTGGTCGCCTATTGGACACAAATTGGTCAGTAAAGATAACAGTTCTCTAGAATTATTTGCCTGTGGTTAAAAACTGATTATTTGCCTTGGCTAATTATTTTGTTAGAACATATTTTTGACAGGCTTCTGTGTATTAACTTTACTTGTGAGCAAGAATGACAATTAAAAAAGTTATAATTTGTTAAAATTTAACTTGTCTATATCTCAATATAAGAATACACTTTCCCAACTACATTGTTTCAGTTTGCTAGTCAATACCTTATCAAGAATTAACCAGCATAATTGTATATAGGATTAAATGTAGTTTAAAGGCCTGAAAACCAATGTGTTTTTTATAATATATAAATTGAGTTTAATTAGTTTAATGTGGAAAACTAGAGATGCACTATTTAAAATGTTTACTCTAAGAAATGACTGTCAGATTCTTATTACAAAAAAAATATTTATTTTTTTTTCATAAATAGCTACTTGATAGCTAGGCATGTATTTCTCAGTAATTTATTAGATTTATAATATATAATAAGTTTATAAACTTTTCTTATTTTTTATTCCAAAGCATCAGCCCAATAATAGTGTTTTTTTAACTACATATCCAGAATTGACAAAATATTTGTGCAAGGAACATTTCTTTAAACACCATATCAGTTTCAGAAAATACCCAGGGAGTGAGCTAAATATGAATGGACAATTTATTGGGATTTTTTTCCCATGTTCTCATGGGAAAGTACTCATTCTCTCAGTTAAGTATTTGTTTATCAAGAAATCTGAAGACAGAACACAATGAAGATAGTTTCTTATTTTCCTAGTACTAACAGTCTGTGATGATTTTATGTACAATAGCCCTTTTATTGTGTCTGAGAGTTTAGAAGTTGCTTTTTGTAAATTAAACCACAAAGTAGTGAAAATGTTACACTGATGTGGCTAACTAATGCTTATACCTTCAAAAAGAATTATTTCCTAAGAAAGTGATGTTTCTGGTTCTTTAATGTGCAATTTATTTACTCAGGTACCTCCTATTGCAGAATTTGCAAGGGCTTTTAGAGTAGCATTTATTTTCCATTTTGTATCCATTATGTCTTCTTGTTGGTATAATGTAAGACTGCAAGATTATTTTACTCTAACCCCTCTTTTTGGTGCCTATACTTTTAAGAAATACTTTCTTGTCTTTAGGTGTATGTATATCAGAATAATATCTATTTGAAACAAAGTCCAAGAGAAGCACCGATTAAAATAACTAGTGATGGAAAACCAAATGAAATATTTAATGGGATACCTGACTGGGTCTATGAAGGTAGGTGAATCTGGAAGAGCAACAACTAATATGTTAGTAACTTAAATCCTGTCTTTTGTTACTGAAACTATAGCAGAACATTGCATAATAGTCTTTCTCTGTTGCACAGTTAGTGGTTGGGAATTAAACTTTAATGGACATTTTAATTTTGGTGAAAATTTGGCACTTTGGTGCATCAAAAAAAAAGTTTTTTTAATGTCCCCACATGCACACAGGAAAATCCCAAGTAAGTAAATTGGGCTCTTTGTGCCTGTTTTTAGAGTTCCTAAGGCCTTTAAAAAATGAGATGTATTGCAATATGTTACATATCTTTTAGTTAGTGTCATTCTTTTTACTCTATTTAACATGTCTAGGTTGCTAAGAGTAGAATGCTAAAACAGATTAGAAGATAGATAGATTACAGTGATAAATTATTATAATATTTTTTTTTTCTCAGAGGAAATGCTAGCAACAAAATATGCACTGTGGTGGTCTCCAAGTGGAAAATATTTAGCATATGTACAGTTTAATGACTCTGACATACCAGTTATTGAATATTCATATTTTGGTGAGGACCAGTATCCTAGAAAAATAATTATCCCATACCCAAAGGTATGTTTTCTCATTCTTTTGACTTAACTTTCTGTTGAGAAATGAGTTATGACAATGATAAAATTCACTGTGCTTAAAAAATGGTTTTACTGAAGCAGTTAAATCCATTGTGGCCTACACTAACAAAAGAAAAACAGGCCAAGTTCTGAGAAGGTATGATTACATTCAAAACTGTAGATGTTTAATTAATATTAGTGAAATAAATTGAATTACTTATTGAAGTAAAAATCATGTGCAATATGTATGCTTGTATGATCAAGCCTTCCTTTTTTTCAATTCAGTTGAAATACTTATTTTGATGTGTTAGCTATGCAGTTGGCTTTTCTTTTTCATTACAGTAAATTCATGATGAGACTTTTTTTTTATTTTGAAAAATAAAGGCAGTGACAGCTTCAATTTATTTGCACATTTCATAGTGCTTTTTGATCTCAAGGGGCTTTATTTTTTTGCTGCAAGAAGGCAAGAGGTTTGGGGTAGGCATTTCTTCAGCATGTGTATTATAGAGTTTTCCTGACTCTTGTCATGTTCATATGATTGAAAGTGATGGTGTTAATGTTATCTTAAGAAGTTACTCATCTGTCACCAGGGTTACATGTCTAAAATAAAATTGGATGGTTTAGACCACACATGGAAGAGAATTTAAAAAGTAATATTGTATGCAGTGAATAAGCAAGCATGAAATAAGTTTAAGCTGAACCATTTTATTTCACATCTGGGATGACAAAAAGTACTTGCAACCATGTAAAGAAACTCCTGGAGTTTTATGCCTTATTAAGTGTAGTGTATGCTGAAAAGATCCACACTGAAAATAGAATGCTGGTTCCCATCAAGCACATTTTCTTTATAAAAAGGCAATATATTTGACTGTTTAAAAGGTTTTCTTCTTTAAATATGAGATGATGCAAAGTTAAGTAACATGCTACTGTTATAGTGTCACCCTGAGATCTTTTAAGACCACCTTTACCCTACTCAATTGAATACACACTTTGTAACCTATCTCTTTTCCTGCAAAAAGTGATGTAGTTTTCCTCAATCTGAATTGTTCAGCTTAATTTGAATAACCTGATATATTTTTTTTGAAGGCTGGGGCTAAAAATCCTACTGTAAAAGTGTTTGTTGTAGACACTATTAACACCGAAGCG
Source organism: Ceyx melanurus (assembly GCA_024611195.1). Classification (NCBI taxonomy): domain Eukaryota; kingdom Metazoa; phylum Chordata; class Aves; order Coraciiformes; family Alcedinidae; genus Ceyx; species Ceyx melanurus. The sequence continues at coordinate 51,311 of JANHGL010005529.1, read as the reverse complement.
TTTGGTCCCAAGGAGGTGCCAGTTCCTGCAGTCATGGCATCCAGGTATTGTGCCCTCAAATATGCTTTCTCTTTTTTTTTTTTTTTTTAACAAAAAGGATTTTTCTATTTTTTTAAAAACAGTTGAACCTCTGAGTTGTTTTCTGTTTCTAGCAATGGAGTGCCATATTCATCTTCTAGATAGATCAGAAGTGAACTAGAAATGCATTTTTATTCTGTCTGTTTATATTATACATTGTTACAAAGGACAAAAAAAATCCCTAAGACAGTGGAAACTTTGCTATTATCTTCCACAAAGCAATATGGGGGATACAATCTGCAGCAGTGCTTCTATATTCTTGTTCTTTAAGAATGACCATTTCTTTCTTTTTTTGCTTTTATTTTTTAGTGATCATTATTTTACTTGGCTTACTTGGGTAACAGATAGTCGAATCTGTGTGCAATGGCTAAAAAGAATCCAGAATTTTTCTGTCTTAGCTATTTGTGACTTCAAAGAAAATTCAAATACTTGGGACTGTCCAGAGGTAATAAAGTTGGAAATATAAATGTAACATTGCTGAAATTAGCATATGCTAATCCCATCTGCTTAGCTATTTTTACACCTACTGGTCATGCACAGGTTTCTCTGACTTACTTACAAAAGTATATTCAATTTTGCCCTCAATTCTTTTAGAACATAATTGTGTACCTGCCATAATTGTATTTTCCAGTGTTTTATCACATTTATCTTTTAGCTACTAATGATCACACCAATAAAAAATAAAATCACCAAAATGTTTTTAGTAACGATTCAATAGCAAAGCAACAAAAATTAACAACAATCCTATTGAGCAGCTTCCTATACTGTTGTTTACTTCCTTTATGCTTCCTCATCTTCAAAAGTGGAACCATATAGTATCTTTCTTTAAAAAAAACCCCATAAAATATTGTACTATGTTGTAATTTCATAATAAATCTGACTAAATCATGTCCTTTATGATTAATGTTAAATTATTTGAAAGAATGTAACAAAAGTCAGGCAGGTCTTAAAGAGGGATAATTAAAAGTGGTCAAGTTTTAGAAACACAATCCCTTTTTCAGGTCTGAAAAGGAAACAATTTTCCACAGAGAAATCTCTTACTTAAAAAACATATTTCCTGCAGTATTTCATCTGTTTCCTAAGTAGTGTTCCACTACATAAGTACATTAACACATTAAATATTGCCTCTATGTAATCTACATTTTAATAAGTAAATACTTTAACATACAGAAAAAATAAAATAAAATAGGGGGTTCTAGGATTCTACCACAATCCACCAAAGCACTTTAGCACAAGCCTAACTTTAAGCATGTAAGCATTTTTATTTATTTCAGTAGGCCTAATTATGTGTTTTAAATTAAGCATGTTCTTAATTGCTTTACTGGAACCAGACCAGAACATCTAGCATCTTGCAGGACTGTGTTCATGATCCTCGTTTAATTGCATTTCTACATGAAACCTTATTTATGGAGTCACTACTGACGTTTCTATAATTCTATATTTATACAGTGATACAATGCTTTTATCACATTAAAGTTTGCACAAATGGCCAATTGAAGGAGTGTGAACAGATGGGAGTGCTGCATTAGTTCTATTTGCAGTTAGAAAGTATATCTCTCTATGTTTCCATTGGCAAAAATAGTTCTCTTGTTGATTTCAGATTTAAATGAGACTAATGTACAATAAATGTGCTAGGCTTTATATACTTGAAAATAATAACAAAATACAACCTAGAAGATGTTCTTAAATTGTCAAAATGTTCACATGTTCAAGTCTTCCTCATGTGAATAGACCATAGAAAGCAATATGACTTCAGTGGAACTATTCATGTGAGTAAAAGCTAGGATTGTGTTTGTGGAATTGGGATATACTATAAAGATGCCAGTTCTCTAATTAAATTCTGTAAATATTTTAATACACAGAAAAATCTCATGGAATCTAATGGGACTACTCATATGAGAGAACTTTAAACATATCCTTAGTGTACTTTATCATCAAGATCTGAGCCTTAATTTAAAGAAAGGAAAATAAATGTAGGGTGCAGGAAATCATACATTTATTTTTCTTCTCTTTAGAAGAAATAAAATCCATTTTCATAGTTAATTGCTCAGTGGGGCCTTTGCAAAGTACTCCACAGTCTTCTATGGGGCAAGTTCCTGCAACTTTTGCTTAGTTAAGTCACTTTGAAGGGACCAGTTTGGAAAGCAAAAACCATAATTGTAAATGCTAATGAGATGGCATTGAGGATAACAAATACAAACCATATTATTTAGAAAACAAATTTGTTGAATTTATTTCAGACTGTGAATAAATACTGTACTATATGAACAGTATAAAGAAAAGTTTGCAAGATTAAAAAAAAATGCATTGAATGCAGAATTGCTAAATATTCAATCACTCCATCCAACAAGCAGGATATTACACTATTCAATGAATAAGTCTTACGAAGTATTGAAAATGTACTATAAACTTTATAAGTAAAACTTAAATAAAAATGTAAAAGATTCTATCACAGATTTTAAATAATAATATTCCTGAAATTGTTTTACTTGGGGTTTTTTTTTTTACTAAAAAAATAATGAGATTATGTAGCTGTTAATTCTTGCATTCAGTGAAAATATTGCATGAAGTAAAAATAATTACTTAAGATTTTATTTAGCTCTGATGACACCTGTTAAAAATATCTTAACTAACATAATGGTATTAATCAGAAATATTTACCACAGACAACCTTCAAGTCCCTCGTAGCAAGTATTCTAAAATTCTTTTTTTTACAGGCAGCTAATGAATTTTTGTTTGAAGATTTTGAATCTCCATAAACTCCATCTTCTAAAAGAATGTACATTTGACTTTCTTTTTCAGAATCAACAGCACATAGAAGAGAGTCAAACAGGATGGGCAGGAGGAGTAGGTATTTTTTTTTGTACTCTATTTTGATTTAATTATGCATTCTGCATCTTCACAGCAGTGAGAAGTGTATTGTTGCTCACCTTTGCTCCTTGAGTAGGTGAAGTCACCAGAATTCAATATGGAGAATGTCACACTGTGACTGCATATCCTGCAGTGGACTTAACGGAGAGTTTCAATGTTCAATATGCTGTACTTTAAGAGACATGGTTTTATTTGAAATGAAGATTACACTTTTACAAGGATTAATTACTTTACTTGATCCCCTTCTTTTCTGGACAATTTTCTTGAGGTTGTGATGAGGTTTTTATTAGAGCTAAAGAAATTGCACACATGTATAAATCCCTACTTTAGCCTTTAAGGTATTTCAAGCCTTAGGAATTTCAGAAGCAGGGTCCAGAACAATTTAGCATGTCATCACATGTTCTAGCTGAACTTGAGTTAGTATTATTTCAAAATCATACTCAGGAATGTTTGGTGCTGTGTTTGAAGTGTTTGCAGATCATTGATAATCTGATGTTTAGTATTAGTGGAATAGTATGGAATACTGTAGATATTAATTTACTTAGTGCTGTATTTGCTCAGTGAACCATCCAGACTCTGTGGTCCACAGGATTCTCAGTCTGACATTGTTCATGAATGTTAGATTTATTCGGAAACATTTTTTTTTAAATCACCTTTACTTATTTTAAAAAAAAAAGCCAACACAAAAAAAAACAACAAACAAAAAACGTACAAAAAACAACCAAAGGAAAGGCAATTCAGAATATACAAACAAGTTATTCTACTTATACATAGAGAGACTGCATTTGTGGGGTACTTGAGCTATCCATATTATCAGTTTAAGAAATCTGACATGACAGGTTAGAAATTGTAATGTGTACTGTCTGAGAGTATCACAGGTAAACGCTTGTGCAAAGGACTTTGTCCTATTTCAGTACTGAATCAGTACTGAACTGATTTGATAGACTTGTTACTTTTAATATGTACTGTAATTTGCAAAACAGTTTGGACAGTCTTAATTATGTATCATCTACCATTTTTCTTCCATTGTTTCAGTTCTTTATTTCTACACCATATTTTACATCAGACTACAGTTCATACTACAAAATTTTTAGTGACAAAAATGGTTATAAGCATATTCACTACATCAATGGCTCTGTGGTAAGTCAAGCAGTGTTCTACATTGATCTACTGCAAGTTCCTGAAATAATTCTGCAATAATCAGTAATTTACATGTTTTGTTTCACAGGAGAATGCAATCCAAATTACAAGTGGAGAATGGGAGGCAATATACATTTTCAGAGTAACAAATGATGCAATGTAAGTATCATAAATAACAGGTCATGAGTGTTGTTGTTAATACTTTGGACACCAATTGTTAACTTATCAAATTTCACCAGGTAGAATTTTTGTACCTGTATGCATCCATAAAAAATTTGTATGCAAAAGCACTGCACAGATTTGCAAATTTGGTGTACTTATGGGAGGTTGTTTGCAAATTGCTCTAATTTTTCTGTTTATTTTTAATCACCCATCTTAGAGAAACTTCTTTAGAAATACTCATAAAATCTGTAGTTACTTTGCTTTTTATGGTCATTCAGCTTATCAGATAGATAGATAGATAGATAGATAGATAGAGTTTACATTGGAGTGTTTAGCTTATGAGAACTCCTTTTTATATTGTCTATTTGTTGCCTAATCAGAATTTAAACAAAGATTTATTAAGACAAAAGTTATATGAGATTAATTTACTCTTCTGTCACATGCAGAAGTTTCAAAAAGTCTAAATTAACTTCCAAGATGGCTTTTCATCTCAGTATTGGTTCATAGGTCATCACTTTATGGATTATTTATTAACATTTAAATGAATTTACAGTTTCTATTCAAGCAATGAATTTGAAGGCTATCCAGGAAGAAGGAATATTTACAAGTAAGTATTATCAACATTATCTTAATAATACCAGGTTGATAAAAGATAGCTCTGGATTTGCCAATAAAATAATTTGGTTTCAAGATGGTTAGAGCGTAATTTCACAATCTATTATAACTAAAACTTGACCTCAAATTATGTCTGAGAATTGAGGAGAAATAGCATCTAAAGTTTAATTATACTGTTGGGAAAAAATATTTATAAAAAAGGAATTTAATTACTCTGAAAGTACAGTGTCTGTCATAGAACATGAGGCAGACATGTGAAGTTAGTCATAGCAAAATAAATATTGCTTTATTTTATTTTTTTCCTAGAATCAGCATTGGAGGCAAACCTATCAGAAAACAATGCATTACTTGCAATTTAAGGAAAGAGAGATGCCAATATTATACAGCAAGGTTCAGTGAACGTTCTAAGTATTATGCCTTGATCTGTTATGGTATGTATAGCATGGGACTGGGCACCTAATCAGTTGTCCATTCAGATTCATCAGAGATGTAGATAATGATAATTGATTATCCCCAGTGATAGCTATATGAATCATAGAAATTTCACAATTTCAGAAATAAACTTTTCCATGTCCAAAATCCTTGGGAAGATATTTCCAAAAATACAAATATTTTAATGCGTTTGTTTTTTTTTTAACAACAACAACAAAAACCTTGGCATTTTTAGAATTAAAACCAAATTTATTAAACTCCGTCATAGCACAAAACAGATTCTGAGCTGGTTTGTCAAAGTCATACTTTTTCTTGAAGCAACAAGAGCAGGGTTTAGAAACACACACTTGCTTTCCATAATAGGATCAAAGTTAGCTGTGAGAAACTACTACAATGTGTTTCCCAACTGAAATTATTAAAACCTGTGCCAGACACAAAATGTTGGATGTTTACTATCAAAGAATATTTTTAATAACTGAACTAAGATAAAATAAATTCAACAAGATTATTGTGATCATTGAAACAACTTGTAACAGAGAAGTATTAAGTCTTTTGAAATAAGTTGGGTGATCTGAGATTTCATCCATTACTATAAGCAAAGAACAGTGAAAAGAAAAAAATCCAAGGTTTTCCTTTTGCGTATTTAATATAAAATGTCCTGTTCTTCTGATTCTGCATTGACTGATCAGCTGAAGAGTTCCTTAGAACTTCCACTGAACAGAGGAGAAAATGTAGCAAATAATAACACCTTTCAATCATTCTGAACAAAATACTCAGTAAGGTCATCACCACATGAAAGCCACTCACCTTCACAAATATGATGTGACATGTTCTCAGAAGGTTTCACATTGTTAATTCTGCATTTGCCTTATGTAACCACATCTCAGGTATTAACTAGATGTCACTTCATCTCTAGGAAGGAAGAGTTTGTTAGATTTAAAGTTACTTCCATTATTTTTGCTAAGCAGTCCTTGTATGTTTACAAGTCTATGAACACCCAGTACCATATGTATTTCACACAGCAGTTACTAGTGGGTTATACAGCAGATAAGATTCAGATTTGTGTATAAACTTTGACCTCTTTAACACCAGTCAGTTACCAACATTAATGTAATAACATCCTCCATCACCAAATTCCAGCTTCAAACTATGAACTGCCTTCTTATTCTTATGACAGGTCCTGGGATTCCCATTTCTACTCTATTTGAGAACCATGGAGACAGAGGTAATGCAAATATTCTGCCTATTTCTGAGCAATTGTTTTTATTATTCACTATGCATACCCGATTATGCAAATCTAAATATTTTGGATTGTGACCAAGAAATCTTTCATCTTGTTATTACAATATCTACAGTCTTTCTAGATTTGTTAATTAGTAAAATCAAGACTTTGTTTTTGTCGTGAAGCAACTCTACCCTATAAAAAAGACAACAATGTACTATTTGGAGTTTGGAGTTTGAGTTATTGTTCTGTACTAATTATATTTGGATCAGTGATTTGCTCTTAAGCCATCAGTAGAGATGTCAGGGATGAGCAGAAGCTCTTTCAGTTGATCAGTTAAATGCTTCAGACAAAATGTAATTATTGATACAAAATGGGAACTTCAGCAAGAGACTCCTTTAAGTAGACTTAACAGTAAGGACTGTTTGCAACCAGACCAAGCACAAATTTACTAACCATGAAACTATTACTTGCTCTGCAGTAACATTTCTCTCTCTGCCCCTTGGTTTTCTCTAAAAATTATTCTTCAACTTGAAGCCTTTTAAAAGACTCTTTAATTTTGAAAGTGAAGCTAAAAGTCACGGATTTCCATTATGTACAGTTTTCTTCATCCATCACTACTCAGGGGAAAACACATAAATAAACCATTAATGCACAGTGGATTCATAATACACAGTTCTACAGTCTATGCTGGAAATTAACTTTTAAATAGTAAATTGTAAATTGGGTCTAAAGGAAATAAAACAAACAAACAAAATCCAAACAACTTTTTAGATTAAAATAAAACCCAAAACAACAAAAGAGGTTCACTAAGTGTGCAGTAGTATATTACTGAGGAGGTAACGTCTAGTAACTAGTTAAGCAAGTTTGCCACAACCCCTTAAGATACTGAACTTCCTGTATTATCTTGGAAATACATTATTCCCAAAACTCTATGGACTAAACCAAACCATGCAAGTGTCTCAGAGGTAAAACTGCTGCTGCAGTGGTAAGCAAGAGGGGACATACGGGACTGTGTTTTGCATTGCATTAATTTTTCATTTCCAGCTCCCACCACACTACAAAACTGGGGTAAGGGCTCTGCAAGAAAAGGGAGTTTCTTCAAAACATCCATGACTCTGACACTCATTTTTAAATTATTTGCATTGCAAAATGTGCACCCTATAAAAATCTAACAAGTATTTGTACACCAAAATACCAGTGCCTTGCTTATATTTAGCTATGTGAAGCTCAACTAGAAGTGTCTGAGTTGATTTCATTACTTCTAAAATTCACAGACCTCCTTTCTATTCCAATAACACAAAATAAAGGAATCTCAATTAATGAAGAATAATTTACAATAAATTAGTTAATAATTCAGGCATTTCTTTTACTTAGAGCTCAGAGTATTGGAAGATAATTGGGAATTGCAGTCTGCTTTGCAAGACATCAAACTGCCAAAAGAGGAAATTAACAAACTTGAAGTGGATGGTATAAGTAAGAATTATGCATATTTATTATACATTTATTCCCACCATTTTAATATTTTGCCTTCATTTTGTTATAGTATCTTTCTATAGAACAAAATGGTTAGCCTGTCAGATTGGGAAGAAGGAGCCTGTTTCTGCCCTGTTTGACATCAGCCAATTTGTCTGTGCCTCAGTAAAATAGTTAAAATACACCTCCGCTTCACAATGCAAATTAAAAAAAAAATCTTTAATATTATTGGTAAAGTGTTTAAATATCATGTAAAAATGTTATAGTATGGTGGTAATTAAATGTGAAATGTTAAACTGCTGTTCATGTGTTACACATTGCATAGACTTGCATGCACTCCTGCTTTCACTAATGACTTTACAAGCTATAGTCCATGGTAATGAATTAGCATAAAGTTTCCAAAATTATTTTCTTGTAATCTTAACCATAATATATTCCTAGCTGGGTTTTTCTAGACACCTGGAAAACTAGGAACATAGAGTTATATGAAATAATTTTATTCATAAATTTCAATAGAAGTAAGCACTTTATTTCTTCAAAGTTGTTCTTCAACAGCTTCATATAAACAGTTACCGCATCAGTTCTGTGACTCACAGTTCACGTATTGTGTAGTTTGTGCTGATTCATTTTCTTATTACACCAAACTCTGGGTTGTGCTTAGAGGAATAATTTTAACAATGAAATTTGATTATGTCTTTTCTAGCTTTGTGGTACAAAATGCTTCTGCCCCCACAGTTTGATAGATCCAAGAAGTACCCTCTACTTATTCAGGTGTATGTAACACTTCCCTTCTTTGAATGTTGTTTTGTCAGAAAGCGTAGTTCTTATAACTTAACAAAACCTAGGACTTTGCAATGTTTTATAAAGTAAAAGCAAAACCACTTAGTTGGTTTTTTGGGGGGGGGTGTTTTTTGGGGTTTTGTTGTTGGTTTTTTTTACATATATCTGGAATAGAAATTCAACCCAATGGAAATGAATGAGGTTTTTAGCATTAATCTTAGCATGGCAAGGACTCGTTCCTCAGAGAAAGCAAAAGAATAAAAACGTGGGCTATTGCCTGGAATTCTTAGCTCTGTTGAGCTTTTTTTATCATAAGGCATAATAAAATATCCCAAATATGATTGATTTCAGCTTTGCTAATATGAAAAATGCAAAAGCCTACTTTGCTTTGTAAGAAAAAAAGCCAAAGCCCCCTAAACCATGTGGATTGGCTGTGATCAAGTGTTCCAGTTAAAGAGCATTTGAGATTTATTGCAGGCAGGAAAGGCAACAAAAAAATATAGTAGTGCAAAAAAACAAACAAACCAATAATGAGAGACAGAAAGGAATGCTGAGTGAGTGTAATAAACCTTGTATGATTTTATATTAACCAGTGATGATCCAAAGGTTGAAGAATGCTACATATGTTTGAATGAAGTTTAGAGTGGAAAATTAAGTCAGGCGTGTCCTTGAGGTCAAATGTGTAACTTGCATTAGGCCATTCTCAAAAGGAGTGTCTCTGTATTGTGGGGTGTGTTCTGCCCACAGCTCCAACAGCTTCTTCTGTTTTATTTGGCATTGCTAATAGTAGATGGAGATCAAATGCAGAGAAGCACCAAAAAGGGCTGTTGCACCTAAGAAATTTGGAGAGAGGAAAGAATTGAGTCTGTGAAGCATCAGTCTTTCAAAAATTCTTCTTAGGACAAGCATCTGATGCTGCACCCCTAAATCTGAGCTAAAACTAATTATTCCCTTAGGCATAAGACATCAAGGATTAAAATGGATAATTTTAGATAGCAAAATATCACAAATACATGAAAACAGTAGTTGAACTGTTGGCTTACTGAGCTCTCTGAACCACAGACATATAGAAAATACTTGTGGAGAAAAGTTAAGAAATACCTAGAGCTATAGTCTAGTATCCAGTAATCATATATTTATAAATATGAGTTGTAAACATATGAATTTTCATCCTCAGGTACGGAGGACCTTGTAGTCAGAATGTAAAGGAAACATTTAGCATTAGCTGGATAACCTATCTTGCAAGCAAAGAGGGAATTATTGTGGCTCTAGTGGATGGCAGAGGGACAGCTTATCAAGGTGACAAGATGTTGCATGCAGTATATCGAAGACTAGGAGTCTATGAAGTTGAGGACCAAATCTCAGCAGTGAAGTAAGTAGAGTATCTCCTTGTATAACTGTTGCATTTACATACCTACAAGAAAGAATGTGAAAAAAAATATTAAATATACGTCTCAGTCTTCCTTCCGGAGAGCTGCTGTTTCCAGGAAATAAGACAGGAAAACCTGTAGAAATTATAAAGTAGTACTGAGGTGCTTGATGTCGGTGAGGTTTTGAATATTAATTCCAAGTACTACTAAGTCCATATTTGAATCTCACCACTTCCATTTTGAAGACCATCATCAGACAGAAACTTCAGTCCTTGGCCTAAGGAAGTACAAGCATAAGTGGTGAGAGATAAGCCAATGTATCCTGCTCTGGCAGGGGCGTTGGACTAGATGATCTTCTAGGTCCCTTCCAATTCCTAACATTCTGTGATTCTATATTGTCCATTTTTCTTAAAATTTCCCTGCAAGGGAAACCTCAGTGACCACAGTGATTAGCAAAAGATCCATAGTGATGTATACAGTGATTAGCTTAAGATAAATGTGAAGTTTGTAGTAAAACTGAATCCTGACACAAACCTTCTAGAGGTCAGTCATGCCTTCCATGCTATTTTAGCATAGTTATAAGCAACAGAAAGTTTCTGAGGTCCTCTGGTAGTTGTTCCCCAAGAGTTGCTTCTTCACATCAAAACACCAAAAAATGTGTTCCAAGAGAAAATAATTCCCTAAGCAGAGTTTTTAGGTTGGAGTGAAAGCTGAGGTTTTGTAAAGAAAGGCTGCCTATTCACTTTACAGATGCAGTAACACTGGTAAAGTCAGCATTTAAAGAAATCTTATTTTGAACCCCACGGATTTGAGTGCAGGTCAGGAATAAGGAATTTAGTCTAGCAATTGGCCCATCAGAGAATGGATAGAATTCCAGGAGCACCAGTAAGTACCATCTTTCCCCAGTAATAGTCCTGACTGAGTACCTTAGCTAGAAATTGCATGTAGTAGACCAGGTTTCACAGCTTTCTCTACTTGTTTGAGAACTCTGTGGGTGTTTACAAGGGCATGTGAGGAGGCGAACTGTGCCTTCCTCTTTCTCCTTTCCTCCTCAATGCTATGAACACACCATTATCCTTTTCAGTGATGAAACAGAATAGCTGTTTATCACATCAAGTTTTTCTATTAATCTATCATTTGATTTTCTTTCTTGAAACTTTTAGCAGCAGCAGCATACTTCAACATATAATCAGAGAGATTTTTTATTGCTCTTTTATTACACTGAATCTTCACTCAGATATAAAATGTCAAGAGACAGAGAGAACCTAATCTGACTCTGCAGTTGCAAAAACTGCTGCAACAGACTGAATAAATGACCTCAGACTTCACACTTCCCAGTTATCTGTTAGCACCTAGACTCAATTTTTTATTTAGTTAAATGTATTGCATTCCATCTTTCTGATCTAACACATGGTCTAAGACACACAATCTTTAGAGAGGATCCTACAATCTAGTGGGAAATTCTTGGAGGGGCTTATAATGTAGGAGGGACTCCAGGGATTAAGACAGCAATATAACAAAGCTGAATCATTTTTTTGGCTTTTCTAACATTGTCCCACCCAGATAGTATCCTGCATTTTGGGTGTTGTCAGTCACAGTCAGTAAAATAAGGTTAATAATATGTGTTGTGGGATGTATCTGAACCTAGTTTGTTTATCAGTCACTCTCAAACCTTTGTGGTCTTTTTCTGTATCCTCTTTGCTGTTGCTAATTCAGCTCTGGAAAAAAAGACTTCAGACTCTGATGCAGGATTTTTGTAGACAACCTAATATTTATGATTCTCTTTGACCTGTTTCTCTACTGAGTGCATAAGCAAGGTACACCTTTCATCCATTGCAAGCTTATTACCTACTTGGAGCATTAGAAATTGTTTTTCTCAGTATTATTTTTTATACTATCAGTATGTGCTCTTCACTTTTCAGGCACATAAAAAATAAAGTTTTCCAGGGAATCCCTAAGCTCAGAGGGTGAAATTGTACCTCTTGAGAGATCAGAGTATCATCTTGTTGTAAAATGAGTAGGTTGAGCATCTTGCAGGATAAGGTCTAAATGTTAATGATAATCCAGCACCTTTGGTATGAAAGTGATGAAGATAGTAAGAGCCTGTGGGAAGGCAGAGCTATGGGAATTGAAACATGGTTATTAGTAGGAGTAAACTTGAACTTTTTTCTCTACATGATGGGAGTGCATGTCTGTACATACAAATATAGACATGTATATATATATATATATATATATAAATGCACATGTACAAAATGAATATGACATATGATGTTTGATGTAGTCCAAACTAAATATCCAAGTGGCTTCTAAAGATAAGAAAAAAAAAATATTTTGGAGCCCAATTCCTCATACACTTGAAGAAAAATAAATATTATTAGGAAAGTATTATTTTCAACATTTATTTATTATTTCAAAAGAAGTTTTTCCTTTTCCTCTGAAATATATGTTAATTGACACTTTGTAGAAATCAAACATGTTATGATGATTGTCAGTTTGCTCAAATTGGTGGCATATGTGGAAAAAAAGTGAAGGAAAACAATATTTTTTGATAATTTGTTGTTGTGCTAGCAGTCTTTTTTAATAAGGTATTTATTTCTGTGATTTTCTTTTCCACAGGAAATTTATAGAAATGGGTTTTGTTGATGATAAAAGAATAGCAATATGGGGCTGGGTAAGTGGTTGTGGTTTTTTATATCGATCTTTAAATAATCCTGCAGAAATTTTTTCATTCTTCCTTATTCTCTCTAAATCTGCATAAAATTCCTTGTACCAGCATTTTATGGTATTGCCAAAAAAGACAGCTCCTGTTGATGCCCATATGCATGCAATTGCAAAAGTGCAAGCCCCTGAAAAGGGATCTTTGTCAGCTTGGAAGAATTTTGAAAAGCCTGTATCTAATACATTGTTTGGATGTGAAGTTAAGCCAAATGGAGACATTTTAATTGGTTTTACTTTTAATTTAGGCACTTCCTGGCATGGTGTCAAAATTCAAGTAATGTCCTTTCTGATATGATTAAAATAATGAGAAAATTCCTGTTAATATCTGTCACAAAAAAAAAAAAAAAGGACCCTTGCATCATTCTGAATCACTGCATACTGGCCTGGCTTTGAAATTGTCAGTGGGGATGATTGTGGGTCTGAGGGGTTTACAATATTGACAGCTTCACCAGGAACAGGGAAAACTGGACTGTATAGGTTTCATTACCAATAATTAACCAGTCTATTTTTTTATCTTTTATTATTTTATGTACTTTGCTTTGTAACACCACCAAAACCTCTTATAGCCAGATTCCACCTAGGCACTGAGAAATAGAGTAACATAGGTCAAGTACAAATTTTAGGACAGCACTGCATTCTAATAGAAAAAAAAAAAAAAACTGGAATGATCAGGATTTTTTTTTTCCTGTGCTGCCACTTCAAAGTAGGAACATTCATGGAAATGAGATGCAGACCTATTGGTGGTGTTATGTATGAGAGAGAAGAAGCCAACTTCAGTAGCAGCACAAATGCCACACAGCCCCTTTATAGAGATTTTTAAGATGTTTAGGCCATGTGGTTCAGTGTTCATCATGAATGGCTGTATTAAAAATGCACTGACAGAACTGGAGCCCTGCTTCCTACACAGCTTCAGCAACTTCAGTGTAATAGAGTTGTATTATGCATGAGAATGAGCTTCTTGTGCCACACCTGTGGGTCTCATGGATTAGGGACAGTACTATAAGGAATGCTAAAGGGGGTTGGAGGCCAGAACTGTGTTAGCCATCCTTATTCTTTCTCTGAGTAAATCACTAGCACTGCAATAACGGGCAGCACTAACTAAAAAAGATTACATAATAAACTGGTATGTTAGCCACTCATTTACATTTTCCAATATTTTTCTCTTTTTACATGTTCATTTTTCTCAGATTATCATCCAGAAAGACCTTGTATTTCATTCTCTTTAACTGCCTGTCTTTGCCAGGAGAATTCTTCTGATCTGTCACTGTTTGTTTGTTTATCTTTGTTTGTTTGTTTTCATTGGCCCAGTTTCATTGTAAGAGGATGCCCAGAAACACACTAGAGTATGGGTCTTGTAAGATTCAGCTCAACTGTAATTATAGAAGTTGTTTGATCTTAGATAGCACATGAGCAGGGCTGCTAAAATATTTCTATGAAGCTTCTACCAACTAATATTTAAATTACTTTGGTCAGATACTGCTATTACACCAGGATAAAATGGCATACCATATGGTGAAATTAAGTGACACAGACACAAGTGAGTTATTCTAAAGTGACATTAAGTAAGTTAAGGCCACATTAATGGTTTTTTTTAATCACATCATATTTTATTTCACCACAGTGTTTCCAGAACAAGTTGAGATATTTCACACATCTAAAGTATTGTGTCCCAATAGTGGATATAATAACAGCACTACTGCCAAACCTGTCAGTCTTTTTTCTCCATAATGTTAGATGGGAAAAGCTCTTAAATAACTACTAAAGCAATTCAAGTTTTTAACTCTATCTCTCTGCCTGCTACCCTGCATAGATTTATCTGCCTGATCCTAATCCTTAATTTTTTTGCCTTGTGGTTCTTTTTTTTCAAAGATTAAATGAGCCAATCAAATAAGGTGGAAAAAATGTACAAATTATTGTTTCCATGATTTTACCCCTCACTGTCATTTCAAGCTGGAATGTCAAAAGTAGGGAAGTACTAAGTTACTTTTGTACAAAAAAAAATGGTTTGCTTATTTTCCTTACTCTTTCATATGCTACTGATGAGGTTGATAATCTTATTAATTCTTCATGACACATCCCTTATTTTTATCCTTCCTTCATTCCAGAGTAAACAGTATCCCATTATTTCCCTAAGACCTTATACAAGTATTTTCCAACCCCAGTTCCATATCCTATGGACAGAAAAACAAAAAGCTTTTTATGTACAGTATGCTTTTTATTTTTTTTATTTACAGTATTTTCCTGTCTCAGCAACTAGCCCCACACAGTTGTCCAGATCTTTTCTGATATCAAGGCTTACTTACTACTTTACCTAACTTCCAGCTTCTTTGTTGAATCCTGTTTTGAGGAATCAGACCAGAACATAAGAGGAACTGTGGCAGGCAGTAGGGAGGAATTGCTCCAACCTTATTCTTTAGTAACTGAATCTATTAGTACTGATGGGGTTGGTTCAATATGCCAATCATTAGCAAAAGTTAGGTAGTCTGTAAAGGGAGGGAAAAACCTCTTCTTGGAGGTGCACTCTGAAAGGATGAGTGGCAATGAACACAAGTTGCTACAAAGGAAGCTTCTTTATGTTTTAAGAAAAAAATTTTTTGCAACTGTGATTAGTGTTTTGAAGATTAAGAAAAGAGGTTGTGCAGTGTGGATGTGACTGATCAACCTCATTTAAATCTGAAGTTAGCCTTGTTTTGAGATAGAGGTTGCACTAGATTTCCTTGAAGGACCCTGCCACCTTAAATTTTTCTAGGATTCTAAGTGCTAACGAGAGCAATAACCTATGATAAGGATTGCAGAAATAGAAAAAAAAAAAAAGTGATTCAAGTAACATTGTCTAATCTTTCTCACAAGAAAACACATCCGATCCATAAATACTGTTCTTTTAAAGACTCTTCTCAATGTCATCCAGTGACAGGACAAGAGGCAATGGGTGCAAGTTGGAGCACAAGAGGTTTAGGATAAACACAAGGAAAAACTTTTTCACAGTGAGGGTGCCAGAGCTCTGGAACAGGCTGCCCAGGGAGGTTGTGGAGTCTCCTTCTCTGGAGACGCTCAAGACCTGCCTGGATCTGTTCCTGGGTGACTTGGTCTAGGTGATCCTGCTCTGGCGGGGGGTTTGGACTAGATGATCTTCTAGGTCCCTTCCAACCCCTAACATTCTGTGATTCTGTGTGATTCTGTGATTCTGTAATATTTAAAAATATTTTGTTGCTTTGTCCTAAGTACTTTCAAAGCAAAATATTTACTTTAGAATTCATTTATATGAGCTTGTTTCAAGAAGAAAACAAAAAGAAACTTCACCAATAATTTTAAACTGTCTGTGGATTTCTCCCTAGTCCTATGGTGGGTACGTAACATCTTTGGCACTTGGATCTGGCACTGGAATATTTAAATGTGGAATAGCTGTGGCTCCTGTTTCCAGCTGGGAATATTACGGTATGGAAACTTGTCAACTTGGAAAGCAAGATGTAGCATTTAATTACTTTCTGAATTAAATCATTGAAGGGGACTGGCAATATGAAACGTAAAGACATTGCACTTTCCTAGGCATAAAATTCTTAAGACCTTAAGTTTAATGTTTTCCTTACTGCAAGTAATTGACTGCAACTGTCAGTTTGAAACAGGCTTTGTCACACAGGAGAAGGTACACCCAGGTAATTCCATATGCATATCGGTAACAATAAGTGTGTAAAGCCCTCTTGATAAATTGCTATACTCTGGAGTTATCTTCCTAAAAAACCTGTTAAAACAGTATCACTGAATTCAGAAACAGCTGAAAGTATTTTTCATCCAGTAAAGGAATCACAGTGCACTTCAACTTCAGGCAATCTCTGTCAGGAATCCATAACTCTCCTGATGGCAGAGGTGTTTCCCAAAAGCAGTGGAGAAGAGAGGGACTCAGTTGTGTCTAAATTTATTTTTTTTTTTAATAAAAGAGTTTTCTCTTAAGATGTTTCTCAGTCACACATCCTGTGTTGTTGTGTTATGAGACATATTTTTTATTTATGTTTATTGACTCAGACTCCAAACTGTTCAGAGGAAACAACTCCAGAAGTATACTCCCAGGGCCTTACTGTGTGAATAAAGCAGGCACATACTCATACTTGCTTGCAGACCTGTTAAGCTTTTGGCACGGTGTATAGGAACCTTAGTGTAAAAAAGAATCATAGCATGCATGTTTTCAATGAGCAAAATGTAGCACTTTGAACACATTTACTTAGCATATGGTCGTTTGCTAAGAAGTCTTGGTTATGAGAAATTTTTTTTGGTTAAATGGGAAAGATTCCTTTCCTGACTGCTAGTACAGACATTTCTTGTATTTATGGTGTTTTGCAAACAAAAGGGAAAACATTTGTATGACACAGGAAGCATAGACTTCTAGTTTTCATTGGCATCAAGGTTTTTTTAAGACATTTTCACTTATGATCACAAAACTTTATTTTCAGAATGCAGGCATAAAGCACTATGCTTGCAAAAGTCATTCCATAAAAGAAGAGCTATAAACATTTACAAAACATTAGAAATTGAATGACATTTTTAAATCAGAGATTAAACCTGCACCATCACAACCTTTATGTTAGCTGAATTTTCAGGAGGCAGTTAAAGAATCTTGCTAAAAACACATTGTAAAAACAGGCAAATGTACCTCCACTAAGGAAGGAAGGAAGGGAAACAGAAGGAAGTAATGAGTCAGAAGTGTTGGCAAACTGATCATGTTAACATTAGGGTGAACTGTGCTAGGGGCAAAACTACAGGATGTTACATATTGGAGTCTCTAAGTAGTATCAGTATGTCAGAGGATGTACTGGCCCCTGGCCCCTATTGCTTCTGAATTCTGTCCCACCCTCTTTTAGATGTACAGATTAGAGTCTTTTCTCTAAAATCCTCTCACTGACCTCCATTTTGTGTCAGTTATTAACAGCTAAACAATTATTAAGATGGCAAGGGGAATTGCATTTGGGGACAATGTTTAGTTAAAAGCATTAGATCTGGGACTGTTTGATTAACATTCACAAAGTATCTCTTTTTACTCTTCCTTGTAATTGACAGGCCAAATCTTCCATTTCATCATTATAATGCAATTCTGCTGACCTCTGTGGACTTGTTGTAGCTATATGGGTAGGAGAGAGTGGAGAATTTGGCTCAGAATACTGTAGAAATGCCAACCATTTAGAAAGAGTCTATTTTATTGAAAACTTAAGCCCAATATGGTTGTTTGACACTGTGTTGACAACAGATATTGCACATTTTCTGTTCTCATTGAATGATAAAGAATTTTGATACATTACTTAGATTTTTCTGGTACTTAGTTTATTACAAATTCTATTCAGGATCCTTACTTGGCTGATCTGGGAAACAATAGCACACATCTTTACACTCACTGATAATGTTTGTAAAGGATACATAATAAGCCATGGGAACAGGAGTCTATTGAATCATGTTCCTTTGCTAGGAAGATTCTCATTTCTAATAATTTTAAACAAAATTATACAATTTACCAAATTCGGCAACAAGACAGGCAGTCCCAATTCCTTACTGATTACAATGGCCATCACCACTCTTATGGGAGGGAAAGATGCCAGCTCTTCTTTGTCAGAAAGCCCCGACTCTGTTAAGTAAATAAAATTGGTGTAATACTGCATCTTAACTGCTCAATATGTGTCAGTTACTCTTTCAAGGCAAGGTCATAAAGAAAGTAATGTTCTGGTAGTGACAGCTGCTGTGTCAGTTTTCCAGAAATTTTCTGAAAAGCTCTTAGTTAAATTACAAATACCCAGGCAGCTCAAAGATAGATGTTCCTACTGATTTAGTGGTGATAGATACTGTTCAGTTATTCACATTTGTTTTGTCAAATCTGTTAACAGTCTTTGCTGTAGTTAGAAAAAGGAATTGAACAGAAACCTGAACAGAAATTGCACCACTTCTTCAGTGTAAGCCTGTATCATTTCCACGCCCCCTAAAAGATACATATATCCATTGAACAGCAAAAGGATGACATATGTATATCTGTATTTGCTGTATATACACATACACATCCCAGGTTGAAATTCTTCTCATCTTCTCAGTTTAGGGTGTCAAAAATAGTCTACGTCATCTTTCCACCGTACAACTTTATTGGCCACTGGCTCATTCAGCCGACTTCTGGAGTTCAACCCCATAGCATAAAGCAATACCAGTTAATTACCTTTATCCACAAAACCTTCTGTTCGTTCCACAGATGATTGGAGCTTCACTGCTTCTTTGAGGACTGTCTGGAGGACATTTATTAACTAACTTCATAGATGATTTTTTTTTTTTTTGAAATGTTGAAATTTGGTGCAATATGAGGAAACCCAGCAGAACAGATACAATGAAAATAAACAACATTTAATTTACTACATGTTGCTGGAAGCATAAAAATAGCTGTACATTCTTTATAGCTTTTTTCTTCTTTAATATCACAGCATCTATCTACACAGAACGATTTATGGGTCTTCCTGTAGAGTCTGATAATCTTCATCACTACAAGGTGAGAATTCTCTTGTGTTGAGCTACCTTAAACTTGAATCTACTTGTCCATGGACAAGTAGAACTGGGAAGAAAGAAAATGGCTTACCAGCTCTCATAGTGGCAGTCCTGTAGCAGCTAATGTACTGCTGTGAAATTCATATTGCCATAGTTACTTGTGGTTATGTATTTATCAATCCTTAATATGATAAATTGAAGGATCCTTATTTTCTCATTTGACAAGTCAGATAGTTCTGCCAGTGAAAACCATTAACCTAGGAAAGAACTCATGTGAGAGAAGCTAAAATGTTGATGTTGATAAGCTTTTGGTCGGTACTGTTAGCTGTGCTACTGCTTCATGCAAATTTAGCTCTCTAATAATATAAGCATACTATATGGTCAGAACATCTTCCTCTACCTGGAACAGGGTGCTTTTCTTCACACTGACAGGAAGTCTGTAGCTTCCTCTAGAAGCACACATAACAGCTCTGTATGCAGAGGCCTAAATTAATACCCAAATAATCCCATTAAATATTTTGGATCATGTTCTCAGCACCTATTCTCCATCCCAAATTAAAGAACAGAAATGCTCAATACCAAACTGCCCTGATAGAGCTGTTTGGGAGCCAGGAATTCTAGTGTTCAGGAATTATGTGTGGCTAGTGCTGTGCTTTTCAAGAACTGGCCCTTTGAAAAAGCATTAAATATAAATGGTTTCTATTATAATCCCAGACTGATATGAAGTCACTTCTGTCATTATTATGCCAGTACAACTGTTTGATTGTTTTTCTACTAGGTAATGAAAACCTTTCAGCTCTGTGACTGAGTGGTTTAAATTGAAAATGCTGAACTGTTCGTTTTTCCTCTCAACAGAATTCAACTGTGATGGCAAGAGCAAAGAATTTCCAAAATGTAGAGTATCTTCTCATCCATGGAACAGCAGATGGTGAGGTTTGCCAATGGCAGTACAAACACAGCCACAGAATCGCTTTGTTTGAAAAACATTAAGCTTCTTTCTATGCCTTTGATTAGGGTTGGTACTTAGATCTTTGGTGGATTACCATATGACACATTATAAGATGCTTACTCATTCTTACTAATGTCAACTGTATCATTTGATAATTAGTGGACACAACTTAATGCACTATAACTTTATGCTTTGTGGTATTTGCACATTTCAACAGCCAATCTCTTTTATTTTTTTTTTCCCTTTTTCAGATAATGTACATTTTCAGAACTCAGCACAAATTGCAAAAGCTCTGGTTAATGCACAGGTGGATTTCCAGGCAATGGTAAATAACAGACTATTTCTCATTTTGAACAGTGGTAAGCTTATCTGACATTTGTCATTGATTTTAAGAACTCAGTTCAACTGAATATACTTCAAAATCTGGCAATCACTAGTGCATTTTTTACTCTTCATAAACAATTTATTCCTCAAAGGATTTGCCTGCTCTTTTTGATTTTTTTCCTTCTTGCCCTTTGGATACTAGAAGGATTTCTCTCTTGTCAAGAATAACTTAGAGGCTTTTAAAATGAGCCAGGTAGATGAATTACAATCCATCTGAAAGCTGCTGATAGCTAGTAAGAGAGGAGTATGAAGGAGCTGGCTTCTGGGGCCAAAACCATCACCAGTTCTGATGGATTCTGTCTTGAACTAGACATGCCTGCCACAGGCATGAGGTGAATAAAGCGAAAAGGGTAGAAGGTATCCAATTAATATATCCAGGATCAGAAAAAAAACCCAAAAAATCCAACAAACAAGTTCTCTGCAAAACAGATGCAAGCAAAGAGAGAAAGACATAGACAGGAGGTTAGAGGCTATAAATGAATGAACAAGGGAAAAGCAGTTCTGAATTACTTGCTAAGCTTTGCTCTTGCACCTTTTTTCTTGGGCTAATGACCAGTTTGCCTGTATCAAATGTACTGGCCTTCTGCCTGCAAGCACTTTCCCAGGGCTGTGAACTCCCAAAAAAAGGGATCAGGCAGGGATCCCCCTGTACTTGGGGTTTGTAGGCTCTTTTGCATATTCCACATTTTATGCTTCCTTCACTGATATTTAGCAAACTCAGGTTATTTCTCATGTTTTTTGAATACTGTATGCAGTTGCAATCATTCTAGTTCAGCTACAGGGGAATGCCAGTTATTTCTTAGAGCCAACGTAATTCACATGTGTATTTTATTTGCAGTACACCATTCATAGTGTTCTTGGCCCTGCTGCAGTGCAGGATGTTTTGAACAGAATTCCACAGCATTTAGCTGAAAGCTTGTTGCTTAGAACCGTGTATTCATGAGACTGTGACCAAGGCCATGCAGCAAGCTGAGGGCTTTTGATCCCTAAGGCATCTCTTAGGGATGAAAAGCTCTTCTTTTGCCTGACTTGATACAACTGACTAGTTAGTACTGAGGCAGTAATGCTTACTCCTAGATTACAGAATGTTTAGAAACTTTTTTCAGCAAGAATATGAATATAGTGGAAACTGATAAAAAGAAAAAAGATCAGCAAGTCCCTCTGCTATTTGAGACATACACTTTCTTCTATATGGTATAAAATATGTTATTGTATTGTTTAACTATTGCAGAATTGAAAACATAACATAGCTGGTTTATTACTTTTTTTTTTTTTTTTAATTTTCTTTTTTCTTTTTTTCATTTTTCAGTGGTATACTGACCAGAACCATGGAATTCCAGGCCTTTCCAGCAAACATCTCTACACTCATATGACCCACTTCCTCAAACAGTGTTTTTCTTTGTCACAATAAGTAGGATGTTCAAAGCATGCTGAGACATCTGATATATCTCTGGGAGAATGCAATTAGAATGGTGCCCAAGTTATATACTTTTCAGGTGAATTGATTACAGGAACTTTGAAGTTCTAAACCTGATGTTTACATCCATTATTGATATTGTATATTAGCAAATTTATGCTAATACATGCTCTGGCACATTTAACAACTGTTTGATAGTAAAAATAAAATCAGAATGTAAAATGCCATGTGTTTGCTTAAACTTACATTCTGCAATCCAAGGATAGGTGGCTATTGCAAAGGCACTCTGCCAGATGGATATGCTTGGATTTGTTAACTACAATGGTAAAGTGGGAAAAGACAAAGAAAGGAGTTCAAGTATCTAATTAGCATCCTAACAAGAACCATTATTTCCAATTTCTTGAAAAGAATCCAAGCAGGGATAGGAACACACAATATTTAAAGTTCAAGTTTGCATAATTATTGAGAATATTGAATGCTGTGTTCAAATTCTATTGAACTCTTATTTGAAACCTTTATTCTGCAAACATCTCAATATTCAGGTTTAAATATGAATGAGGACATTTATGACAGCTATTTTATCTCAGTGTTTTTTCTCCCTGTATTCAGAACATGTGAGCCATATTAGCCTATTTTTAATCTCTAATCATCACATTAGCTTTCAAATTAATCTCAATGTCATTCATCCCAGACTGGAAGGGAAGGATCAAAGGATTATGTACCCTTTCTTTTCTTTGTTTCCAGTGAAACTATTTTAGGGAGTATTTAAAAAAAAATGCTAGAGGCTAACAATTATTGGAATACTTGCATTTTTTTATTAGTAATCAAATCAGCCTCATCAGAATACAAGAATATGGGCAAGATAATTGGCAAGAGATTAATTGTAAATTAAATGATTCTCTGGTCACGTGTTTAAAAAACTGTTAGTTTACTGCATGAGAACCATGGTCTGTGAGACACAGTATCTCATCTCTGCTATTAGCGAGTACAAAAGTACCTGGAAAAGATTCTGGAGTAGCCTTCCCACAAAGCAAGCTGCTTCCTAAGAATCAGAGATCAGATGCTGCTTATTTGTGGAAAAGCAAGGGGTTTCATTTGACCCTCTTTCACAAAAACATGGGAGTTAGCCAAAATCATTAAAACGTGGAAGTGATTTGCTATGTAACAGCTTCCTTCATTTTGTTAATGGCAATATCAAATCTGATTTTCCACACATGATAACATTTCTCAGACACATCTTTATGTAAATGTAGTTGCCAAGCTGTTTGTAATGGTTAAATTATACTTTGATGGGAACTCTTCAGAAAATACTCAATTAGTTCAGGTTTTTTGGAAACGCTGCCAATTACGTGACGTTAATGAGCTTTTTGTTGGTAATGTAATTAAAATTCAACTGCTATAATGGTTAAAGGAAAAAATTATAGCTCTAAGAAAGTTAACATTAAGCAAATACAACATGAAGTGGGGCTAATTAGATGTTGATTATACGGTCCTATGTGCATTTGCTGCACACAACAGTAGTCTCAGTAATGTGGTTATTTTACAAATGAGTACAATTCAGTTGAAATTACTGAGATTTAACTCTCAATTTCTTATATGACACCACAGAAACCATTGCAAAATTGTTCTGAGAGAAAAATCAAGGTCTTATCCAAGATGCTTAAAGGTTTTAGATACTTTATTGTGTCAATGGGAACCTAGTGCAATTTTCAGAAAACATGGTATGAGTCTCATATAAATATCAATATATTATGTTCTCTTTAAATTTCTACACCTTTATTTTTATTTACACTTTTGAAAATCTTATAAGCTTAGGAAATTTGTCCGGATAAATTG
This sequence comes from Ceyx melanurus, assembly GCA_024611195.1. Lineage (NCBI taxonomy): Eukaryota > Metazoa > Chordata > Aves > Coraciiformes > Alcedinidae > Ceyx > Ceyx melanurus. Next base: position 27,354 of record JANHGL010005529.1, on the reverse strand, counting down.
GTCCTTTGTGCATTCTATAAATAATAAAGTCATGCAATGTGTTATTCACACCCTGCCCACGAGTCTGTAGTCAGAAGCTTCTGGAAGTATATGGAATAAGAGGCATTTCAGGAAAAAATATCAAATAATATAACAGAAGGTACCTCTTTCCCAAGGGACGCATTAGCTGTTTCATTATTACTCTGTTCTTTATCTGTTTGTTTCCTAAGGCATACACATCTTCCAAACTGTACACCATTTACCTTGGCTTGTGGAAAGCAGTTGTGGAGATAAACCATGAACAGATTAGCTGCATCATGCTTCTCTCAGTTTTGCTTCATTGTTTTTTCATGTTGTTAATTTATTTGCCTTACACAGTGTTCTTGCCAAAGAATGGGAACATCTTCAGCAGAATGTGACATTTACACTGAGTTGCTGGAATAATGTCTAACCTGAAAGCTTTATGGTTGAGCAATCATGTATTTTGGTGACCTGGAATGCTGTGAGTGTCAAAAACAAACTCTTAAAAACATACTAAACTTCAAATTGCTGGCCTGTGCTAATAACATGTAACATTGCAGTCCTTCATTAGAAATGGTGTAGAACACTTCAAACTTGCCATCACAGTATAACAGAATGGTTGGGGTTGGAAGGGAACTTTGGAGTTCATCTTGTCGCATCTCCCTGATAGTTAGGGCACCTACAGCTGGAAGCTCAGGACCATGTCTGCTTGGCTTCTGAGTATCTAAAAGGATGGAGATTCTGCAACTTCTCAGGGCCACCTCTGCTGGTTCTCGGCCACCTTCATAGTAAAAAAGTGTTTCCTTATGTTCAGACAGAACCTACTGTTTCAGTTTGTTACTATTGCCTCTTGTTCTGTCACTGGGCACCACTGAAAAGAGGCTGGTTCCATCTTCTTTATCCCTTCAGATATTTATGTAGAGTGATAAGATCCTCTTGAGCCTTTTGTTCTCTAGAAGGAGAATATTTTCCATTCTTCACTGCTGTCTACAGTCACAATCCGTGTTATAAACATCAACATAAACATTCATTGGACAGTTATTTGTCCTGTTCCTTTTTAATCTAGCCTACAGTCTAGGCTGTTCTGTAACAGAGCTTCAACACAGTTCAAGGAGAAAGGGCTCGTCCTGAGCAATCAAGCTGAAGCTAAAAAAAACTTGTTTAAGTGCTAGCCTTATATGTGAATAAAAAGTGTATATATAATACATATATATATATATATATATATACTGCAGGCATAAAATACAATATGCAAGAGCCAGTGCTGGGACAGAACTTGTTCTGAAACTAAGAAATTATAGCTTTTATGACAATATTGTCTAAACTGATGAAGGAATATCCTCAAAGTTTTGCTTCCCATTTCCAAATGTTTTGGAGGATCCAGTTTTCAGAAAATGCTGAGCACTTTCTGCTCTTCTTTTTACTTTTGAGTAAGAATCTCACACTTCAGATACTCAAAAATACCACTTCCGAGAATGAAAGTTAGACTTCAAATAGCTGTCATATACACAAGGTATACTAGGCTCTGAAGATGGGTTGTTCTGAATTAAGTAGACAAGCCCTTGATAATTAACCACAGATACATTTTTTTCCAAGTCAGTTTCCACTACGAAGCCTGTTTAGATTTTACACATTAAAGCTAGAGCTGCAAAGGAAAAACTGCTTTATTCTAGGAACTGGAAGTGTACGTAAATAGTAGAAAATCACTGGCTCCACTACAAACCATTCATTCAATAGTTCCCCAACACCTATTTTTCATTGTCTACCTCATTCATGCTGTGTGAGTTGTATATATCAATGAACATGTAATCCTTGTACCTGCAGCAAAGAGGCTGTGTGCTTTGCTTCCCTTAGGATCCCTGCAGCTGCAGAAGAAAGGCCTGAAGAGAAAACAGCATTAGCAGAAAACCAAGTATAATCCCAGCCAGAATCCAGAATATGGTTAATGTTACACTCATTTTAGTCAGATATCAAAGCAAATTCAGATTACATTCAATACTTTCCAGTTTGTCAGTCAGTTCCAATTACAAGGCACAGCTGTTTAGAACATTTTATAGAGTCATTTGAAGGCTCTATATTTAATCTGAATAATTCAAACTATTTGCTAAGAGCATTTGGTATTACTTTCAATTATGAACATTGTCTTCTTGGAATGTAAAGTAACTAGTGCATACTTGGCCAGCTCTTCTGCTTGCGCAAATTGGTGCAGCTCCATTGACTTCAAATGGAGCGTTTCAGTTTCTGTGAGTAGACAGTGTGGGCTACAGCACAGTTACACTTCCTCTGCTTCCTGAGGTACAGACCCATCGGCATCCACGGCACTGAGCGTGGAGCTGCATGCTGGGGAAAGGCTTAGAGACTCTGAATGAATCCTCTGTTTCAGAAAGCCATTTCTGCTCTCCAAAGTGTAGCCATGGACTTGAATACATAAATATGCACATATTTGTGTTGGCTATGGATAAGTACACGTGTATGTATGTAACACAATGTATACGTTTTACGTATGAATGTGTTTACACATGTGTTATTCCTAAAATTAATTCTCAGAAGAAAGCAGGGCTCTTTTGACTGATTATCATGTAACAAAGATAAGAAAATAAAAAGGGCTGCACAGCCCAAACTGAAAACATGTTTGACAAGGTTAATGAGAGAATGCCCTTTGTGCAATGAAGAAAGAAAAGGGTGCTGCCCTGTAGTCACACTCCAAGATACATCCTCCTCTCTCCCATGTTCTTTGGATATGAAATAGATAATAATATAATAAATAAATATGTATTGAAGAAATAGAAAAAAAAATGGGGATTTCACTTTTTTGAAAGCTTTTGGTATTTAATGTTTGGGGTTTTTTTACTTTAGAAAGTCAGCAAGTTTCTAATACATTAAAATGTTTAGATCTTGACATTTAATTTATTTTTTAACTGTATTTTTCTTGTACCAACAGCTAAAAAGCTGAAAGAAACATCCTATAAAATTATGCTATTCAGATTACGCTAGCCAGTTATGAAAAATACATTGGTCCTCTTTTTATGAAAAGCCAGGCCAACTGGAATAGTCACTGCTAGAGCATCAGGCTCAATGTATGGCTGGTAAGAATTCTGCTTCTCATTTTACCTCTTCTGTAACTTTCTGCACAGAGTTTTAGTCCAGTGAGTGCAGTACACTGTCCCTAACATCAGCCATTACCTAGTGCTGAGATGACAGCACAGAAGACATTAGTCAGCCCTGAATACAGAGAACCAAAGATACATAAACAAAAAACATAAAGATGAAAATTTCCTGAAGGCAGGTCTCTTTCAAGTTTTGTCTCATATTCTGAATCAGTTGAAGCATAGTTGTGAGATATAATATAAAAGAGAGTGGGTTGATTTTTGCCAAAACGTACCAACTATTGTATTTTACAATGGGAGAGGAAAAAAACTAAGTACAAATGCATATTTCATACCACATTAAAATTTTCTACTTCTGTTTGGTAACTCTTTTTCTGCTGTGGTCTTGAAGTATGTATTTCTACAGATTCAGTTATGGCAACTGAAGCATGATTTCTGATAGAAGATCACTTTTTTCCTGAACTTCCTATTGTCTGTTTATCACTTGAAAAACAAATAATCAGTCACCTTCTAGATGCTAGATGACCTGTTAGATGATCTAGCCTGTGTAACGACCTGTCCGACAAGGTTCACTGAACTGGTCTGTCTTTTTTTCTCTTTTTAAATCATCATACTGCAAACAAGAGTTTTATCTGAAACAAAAAAAAAATACACAGACCTAGGGAAAAAAAAAAAAGATATCTGCCTGTTTCCAGGAGATGATATTGCCTTATATTCTGTACTGCCTGTTTAGAAAACTATGAGTCTAACCCAGCAAGTGGTGAGAGAAGTCTGTAACAATTCATTTCAACAAGTGTGTACGTGTGATCCTGGTGTAAAAAACGGCCCTTTGATCACCATCTGCTGTCCTTTGGAGGTACTGCAGGGCTGGGCAACCGCCTGCCTTCTCCCGCATGAGCCGCAAAGCAAAGATGACCAACTTCATGGAGAGACTGCCTTCTAATATTTAGTGCTGGCCTTACATTTAAACTGTGGTTTTGCATCCCACGTATAAACCTCATAACGTTTAAATAGAAAGGAAATTAAAAAAAAAAAAATCAGATAAAGCCGTCAAAGTTTCTCAGTGAAATCAGCATCTCTCAAAAAAAAACCAAAACCAACAACAAACCTGAAGTAGATTTGGGGCATAAGGTTGTTTCTAGGCTTAATTTCACTTCTTTCACACCATTTCTTAGACGTTACACAGCTGTTTGCCTAGGGAAGGCTAGTATATGGATATGGTAATTCTGGTCATTTCAAAAGAAAAAAAAATCTGAAAAAAAGTCGTTAGATAAATATGCATGCAACTTTGTATATCCTATGGATATCAATGACTGGGAATCCATGACTTAGAATGGATGTGAAAAACACAATTAGAAGCAGGAAGAAAGAGGGTATGGGGTAAAGAACATGTGGAAAAGAGAGGAAAGAAGTAGTAATTAAAAAGGAGAGTAACAAAAAGGGAAAATAAGGCTCTCGGAATGACTGAAGGTACAAAAAGAACACAGTGATGAGAGAACAGAAGCTGTGCTCTTAAATTTTCAACAGCAGCATTAGTAAACACTAGAACTGTAGCTAAAAATGACCAAAAAATAGACCATGATTCTCAGTACATGAATCCAAGAGCAGAGAAAAATTATACGAACTTACACAAAATATTTTCAATTGATTGTGTAGTGAGACTTAATGTTTCCCGTAACTCTTGCTGTGGTACCACTGTAAGATATTTAGGATAGAGCTCTAGGTAGGACCCTAGATTTATAAATAAAATTATATTTTCTTTGACACTCTAACACTAGGGATATTTAACTTATATACTGCCTCAATTGTATCATATGGGGTATGCTGGTCAGCTGTGGTTAGCCAGCAGAAAATTATCTCACTGAAGAAGATTCTTTGCTGGCTTCATGGAGCATTGTTAGGAAAATAAGAGCGTAATAGGTATGCTTTTTACCACAGATTAGACCATGGGTCACTCCAGACTGGTGCACAGGCTGTCACTAATCATCAGTGTCCACTGTGATTTCAGACCCTTCCCTCTACTAAGCAGAACTGAAACTCAAGGTGGATGCCTTCATATTTTACGTGTCTCCTGGCCCCTTACACATGTAATTATTATGTTTTATGGTTGTTGTCCTTTAGCATTTTACAAAGGATTATCATAAATACCAAGATGTATGAAAAAAAGCCTGTAAAGAAAAAATTATCCAGTAATTTCTTGAAAGAGGATATCTCATTTGTTGTTTCATAGACAGAATAAAATACCCATATTCCTCACTGGCATGTTTTTTCATCTGCCAGGACCACTGACAAGCTTTTCTACCTGTGGTCACCAGATGGCTGAACATAGTCTTCTTTGTCAACACTGCCCCACCACAGCTATGAAATTGCCCTCTTACTGAATGGTTTAAGACCTTGACAATAGTTGCATTGGACATACACAGCTACAAAGTTCAAATCTGGTTTGTTTTTTAAATATTTTTTTTTTCCTTGTAGGGAATGGAAACATGAACAAAAGGCTTATCTTACACAAAACTGTATGAAACTGTATTAACAATTGATGTTTAACATACAGTTCACAAGTGAGTATTAATTTTCATACAGTAGAATTTTAAAAGCTGTCATTTTACATCTAAGGGTAATCAAATATTTTTGTTAACTTTGACCTGTGCTAGTCCATAGTGGGAAGCCATCACTGCAGTACTTCATGTTCATTATATTGGCACAACATTCCTTGAACAATCATTCAAAGGTTTTGGGGGAGTTGTGTCAGTTACTGTTAAAAGTATATTAAATCTGAAAAACTTTGATTTAAAATTGAAAGGTGAAGTTGATTCTATTGATGTCAACAGGACCAGGCTTTTAAATGTTAAGTGTGGCAATCAGAATTTGGAGAACTTTCTGCCTTAATCCTAAGCACCTTTAGCCCACTATTTGTCATCCTAATGCCCTTCTGTTTGATATTTACTTCTTTGGACATTGCTACCTCACTCCTTCTGCAAATCCATGTTAGCACTGATGTCATAAAGTAAGCGGAATGAATGTGTGAAATTGCTTGTAAAATTATCAAATGAAATGAATAGCAAATATGATGACTTTTTTTTTTTTAAGTTGAATAAGGAAACTGTCAGCAATGATGCACTCTTGTAATGCTTACTAGAGCTGAACAGTATATATATAAGTCTGTGCAAAAGAGACAGCTAGACAGATCTCAGGATCCTCAAGGCTTGCCATAGTCGCAGAAGAGCAGCTCTTTCTGCAACTGCTACATATTGCTTCAAAGTATAAAAAGGTAAGATTTCTATGACCTACCAGTACAGTCTGTCTGAGAAAGCTGAGTGCATTATCTGAATTGTATAGCCCAAAGTTTGCAATAGAGGTGCTTTATTTTTCAGCAAATTGGTGTCTTCTGTGGCTGTACTCACTGATGTTTGGAGTTAACGACTTCATCATTTCAATCTTGTATTGTATTGAATTTGATCAACAGAGAATGATCCAAAAAAAGAGAGGTAAACTCTTTGGGTTGCAGAAGCAACTGAAAAAAAGGAAAATTAACTATGAGAACATGAAAGACAGGCAGTGTATTAAGAATTTAAATGTGAGATATATAATTATTGATTTTTACATTTTTACCCCTTTAGTATGTTCATTAGAGATATTTAATGAACATGTGTTTAAAAATATTCATTCCTAATAAATACTGCCTAAATATGAATCATCAGGGACTAAATAAGCAGAATGCAAACAAATTGTTTATATAGCCACTGATTTAAAACTGTCCAAGACAGTCATTCCATCACCCTACAGATTGCTACACCACTACCATACTTTTAGATTAGGTTTTCTCAAGCAATTATTATTTTCATATCACTCTAAGATCTGAAAAGGAAATTCTATAGCTCAAAAGTAAATAATAAAGCCTTTCAGTACTTAATCTGACTATTCTATAAAATTTAATTTAATCTTCTATCCTACTATGGATAGAACCATTGTATTTTACAGAACTTTCCACAACACATTATAGCATAGTAGGTAAAGTACAATTACCTTAAAAAAATAATCTATCAGGAATATTTGCTATTTACAGTTTCATGTCAGTAGAAATCTATTTTATTCAATCATACATTTTCATAGGAAAACTGCCTTTTTTACTACTCTAACTCTGTAATTTGTATTTTTTTAACTGGAAATAGATACAAATCTGACTTTTGAATTATTCTTTTTTGAAAACACAAGGAAATCAAGATTGTTAAACTGGCATATAGGTACAAAAGCCATCTGCAATAAAATATATTGGGAAAACTAACAAAATCAGGTTGATCAAGAAAACAGTACTCAAATAAGTTTTGATCAAGATTTGAGAGACATATTTGTTACATAATTTCTGGTGGTTTAATCTGAGTGTGTTTTTTCATCTCCAATCAGAAAGAAATTTAAACATTTCTATTTGTTTAATATGCGTAGAAACAAAAATTTTCTGTATAACATTAGCTTAGTTTTCCTGCACGTTGACAATGATTGTATGGGCTTTAGCAGTATCTACTGGTAAACTAAACAGAGCAAACAAAACCGTTCTAGTGACCAGGAAATGAATTTATTAACAGAAATAAACTAAACTAATACTATTTAGTAATAATTTATTTCTCTCTACACAGTATGTTTGTGTTCCCAGAAATAAAATAACCATTTCTTCTTTTAAAACTGTAGTTTCTTACACTTGTTGAAAGCTGCTGTTGCTAGTTACCAATAGCAAGTACTAAATATTGAATAACCAAAATCAATTCTAATTTTGTTAAATAACTTGTTGGACAGAAGTTTAACAGATGCTGAAAATGTTTATTTTAGTAATAAGGATTCTCTTACTTGAAAATTGTATTAATTTCAAAAAGCTGCATTTATGCATCCTTCTTTTTAGTTATCCCCCCAGATTTCTATTCTAAAAATTTTAGGAAGGAGCTAAACATCCATTTAACTTTGAACAGATATGAACACCATTCACATCTGAAAGCCCTATAGGACTGAGTCGTAAGACTTGGATCCAAGACATACTGGAATCACTGAAAATCTGTTTACTGACTACAATGGGCTTTTAATTAATTTTTTATAAGTTTTGTATAAAATACTATCTTTTGGTGTCTGATAATACTATAAGGAGTCTGGATTAATTACTAGACTATTTCTTTCATTCCACCTCAGTGACTTAGGTTTATGTGTAATCTATATCATACATTAACAAAGCTACAGACATCAATAAACTATTTTACTTATTTTTACAGGTTAAGTAAAACTATACCAAACTACTAGCATACAATTAAGCAGGGCAAAATATCTAATGTATGATACAATAGATAGATATTATTTGGTGTCTGAATTAACTCACAAACATCAGCTAATGTGGGTCACTACATTACAACTAAACCATTTTTGTGACTACAGCACACTCATCTCCAGGCAGAGCTTTTGTTTCATTTTTGGAAACCTATGAAATGTGAAATTATGCATTCTTTGGGATAAACATTGGATGTCAGTGTTGCACCACCACATTACAGCTCCAAATGAAACCATGATAAGAGAGTTCAATACTATAATTAGGGTTATAATAGGACTGACTACATGGCCACTATGGTATCTGTTGGTACTATAGCAGGACGTGTGCAAGTGTAGGAATCAAATCTTTTATATCAGGACATGTCGGAAGGCAGAGAAGAGTCTTTATACACACTGATGGAAAAAATGAGCAACACTGGCAGTAACTTCTGGTGGAAAGAAGGAAATAGACAATCCACTAGAAAATCTTATATTCATTGGTTTATTCTCCTGGTTTTGACTAAGGTTTTATTAATATTTTTATTGCTTTAAATAATGATATTGACTGATACTGACATTGAGGTATACTAATAAAATATTTCTATTATTCATTAAGATTATTTTTTAAATTAGGCTTTACAAAGTACCAGAAGCAATACACTCTTTCTGACATAGATAAAATGCCTTTTATCAAGCTTTTTTTCTTCAACGGTAAGGTATTTTTTAATTAATAGAAGAAACAAATTTCATTAAAAATCTTCACTGAAGCTGGACAGACTACTGGGGCAGAGTAGAAGTCCTAGAGATGTAAGGTTTTTGATGCAGGAGATTACTTTTTCAGATATGTTCATATAGCCCCCCCCATTTGCACTGTTCAGAGTGGAGCCAACTCTAAATCTCAAGGCAGAGTAATCTGCACCTTCTCTACACTTCATTCCTTCATGGCTTTCTTATGACTTCCTCCAGGCCATAGTGTGTTTAAATTCAGCCTATTGTGACAAGGCATTACAACAGAGAGTAGATATGTTTTCCTTCAGAATGCCTTGTTTTATAAATAATTGAATTTTAATAAATGACTACTGCAGTGTAGCCAGAAGAGTACAAAGCAGACTACATTTAGTAGAGAGGGGTTTTTAGCTGAGTCTTACTTTGACACCTACCACTTTACTTCAATGCACTCATCTTTCCTATCTCCCTTTGTTTTTCAGAGTATAATATAAACTTCCATAGGAAAGTGTCATGGATGACAGAAGGCTCTATCAAATACACAATTATCAGCCCACTACATGATGAAATTATCTCCAGTGACATTTTGTTGATGTGAACTCATGGCAACTTCCATTGCTTTACAGAAGATTAATACTGTGATCCATACTCACTTTAAAGTTAGAATGAATTAGCATTTACAGTTCATCACTTAATGAATGAGCATTTAACAATTGAATGAATGACATATTCAATTTCTTTGTAAAGGCCAGATGTACCTAACCACATTTTAAATTAATTTCCTTTTATATAGTCATACCATAAATTGAGTGATCCAGTGTAATGAAAATAAACCATATATACTAGTTGATTTTGTAAGTAGAGTTCACAAAATCATAGAATCATTGTTCTCATTTGAAGAGACCTTTAAGATCAAGTCCCACTGTTAACCCAGCATTGCCAGGTCACCACTAAATGATGCCATATCTACACATCTTTTACATACCTTTAGGGATGGTGATTCCACCACGTCCCTGGCCATCCAGTGCTCTACAGCCCTTTCTGTGAAATATTTTTTTCCTAATATCCAACCTAAACTTCCCCTGGTGCAACTTAAGGCCATCTCCTCCTGTTCTATCACTTGTTATTTGTGAGAAGAGACCTCACTGCATCCTCCTCTTGGGTAGCTGTAGAGAGCCATATGAGCCTCATTTTCTGCAGGCTAAATAACCCCAGGAAAGAATTGGGAGCTATTTTGACAAAGATTTGCTTAGTTTTTTATTTAGTGAATGAGATGGGAAAAAAATGTCACATCAATACCCTAGTTTTGCAATAAAACATTATTATAAAAATAGATCTAATGGTTGCCATCATCAGAATAGAGAGCAAATTAAATATAGACCTTTTTTTTTGCATTACAGAAGAAAGCATGAATGCACTTGTTCTCAGATCACCTTGCATTCTAGAATAGACACTAGAGCCTAATGATTAGAAGATAGATCATGTCTTTTGAATGACTACCCAAGGCAGGACTGTCTCCATTCACTGGGCATGGATCCTGTCCTCACAGGGCTTCAATATCTTCTTTAGATCTTTATTATGAATGTCTCATTTTGGTGTAATTGATTCAGATGTATGTAAAGATTATTACATTTTTCTTTGTTGCCTCATTTCTGTATTGACAGGAAATGAAAATGAAAAGTGTTTTTTTTGTTGCTGGGCTTCTTTTAATGATAGTTCAAGGCAGCTGGCAAAATCCTGTTCAGGATACAGAAGAAAAATCAAGGTAAATTCTTTAGATCAAACCTCTTGAAACACTTGGCTTGAACTTTGCTTTTATTATACACTATGACTTAAAGATAGTTTTTAATACAATATTACACAGTACTTATTCTACCATTGGAACTGGAAAAAGTTTTTAATATTGCAAAGCATAGCAGAGAAGCTTTCAGTATTACAACCAATACCTACCTTAGTTATCCAAGAAGAACTTGTAATTGTGCAGTATCTGATCTGCTACTTTGATTCATTTTACTAGCCAGTTTGTTTTACTATTACCATTTGGATTACTATTACCATTTTACTGTGTCATTTGTTTTCACTTTGTGAGAGTGTGAAATAGTATTTTAAAAAATCCATTCATCTTTAAAATGTGCTATCACCATTATAAATTTTCCACAGATCATTCAAAGCTTCCCAGTCTGAACCAACAGATGAATCTAGACAGCTGAATGAGGTGAAACGTCACTCACAAGGCACATTTACCAGTGATTACAGCAAGTACTTGGACACTAGACGAGCTCAGGACTTTGTGCAGTGGTTAATGAGCACTAAAAGAAATGGGTAAGCATTTTGTTCACATTGAACGTACAGAAGGACAGACAGGAATCTAGCTAAATCAACTTTCTTGATTTCAAGTTCCTATTGCTGACCATGTGGAATCCTCAAATAAGTAAATTACTTAGGAAAAAAAAAAGTATTATTAGGAATGGGGAATACATGCAAAATCAGTCAAAATTATCTGGATAAATCATAGAATGGCTAAGGCTGGAAGGGACCTCCAAAGGTTGCTCCCCTGCAGCGAGCAGGGATACCCTCAACTAGACTAGGCTGTTCAGAGTCTTGTCCAATGTGGTATCAGTATTTTACCTGATATGCCATCTAAGAAAACTATCTCAGCCTCTTTGGGACAGATTGTTTCAGTGAATCGATTAAGTTTAATAGGAAGAAGAGATGTAAATATGTCAGGGTCTGGGGCATTAGGCCTTAATAAAACTTGCCTATCTATAGAAATTGTAATCTTGAAGTATAATTTGTGAAAAATAAGCTAAGGTTTAAATTCTACTGAGCACTGAATATTTCACCAGTATACTGTTTCACAAGTATACTGTTAAAACATGAGCTGGCATGCTTTTGGAAAATATACTACCAAGGTGAGAGCAGAATAATGTAAAAAACATGTAAGTCTACGCCATGTGTTCTAGAGAAAATCAGACTACAGAATCCAAAAAACTAGGATATTAATGCTTTTAAATATTCATCTATCAGTCATAGTTGTTTGTCTGTCATATTTAAATAATAAACAATACAATCTTATCAGATTATGCATGCTCTTTAATGTACTGGTAATAGTGATCTAATGATTGTGGAATTCCACTACAGCCAGCAAGGACAGGAGGACAAAGAAAATGACAAATTCCCGGACCAGCTGTCAAGGTATTCTAATGTCACTATGTGCTACTCAGAAACATTTGGAACTCATTTTATGTTAAACAATAAAGAAAACAACTAGCATTCTTTACAATGTTACCATAATCCAAGAAATACTTATAAAAAAAATTATCTTACACCTGCTTTTTTACCTCTGTTCTAAACTGAAGCAGTGGCTTCAAGGAATGCAACAGGATGAGAATTAATTTCAGGAAGGGATATTTAAAGTCCTAAAGGAGACTACAGAACTAGATAAAAATAAAAAATTGATATAGAAAAAGGCTGAATAAAAAAAAAAAAAAAAGCAACAAAAAGAAAACCCAAATATTATGTTGAGGAAAAGAAAACTAGTTAGCAGGTCTGCTAACTAGTTTGAAAGGAAAATGAAAGGAAAATGGCCAGACACCAATTTGAAGAATGCTGATAAAATAGGATACAATGCTTAGCCCAAAACACTCAGTCCCATGTCCATAAAACCACTCACTACAGGAAAGGAGAACACAAGAGCTGATAGAGGCCTGAGTTTTCTTTCTTGGCAATGTTTTTGGGAGAGGGCTGAAGGAACCGTAAATGTAAAACAAATAAAATGATAACACAGTAAGTGTTTTTGAAAAACAGATTGAAATGCCTGTATTAATTCTTCCTTCATCAGAAGTTCCAAAGAGGATACTCCAGATCACAAAGATCCTTCTATTCAAAACACTGTCAATATCGGTGACTAATCTGCAGTAGTGTTTCAGCTTCAATGAAAAGCATTTCTCAACAAAATTAATGTTTCATTAAAAATGTTCCAAACAACTCTAGTTAGCATGCTGATGAAAAGTGCAGATGGCACTAAATTAGGAGGAATGGTGAAATCCCAAAATAAAAAATAATACTAAGAGTTAGAGACCCTGAACTAGGCAGAAATTAGCAAATTCTGCAATAGAAATGCTAGGGAACTTATTCATGAAAAAATAATCCATAATATATCTGCTTCTCAGAGTTGTTTGTCTTCCTAAAGGCCAGTGTGACATAATTTTGCACTCAAAGAAACATAACTTTGTATCAGAGAAAGAAGCACAATGTTGGGAGGAAGAAGTCAGTTGTCTTTATTAAGCAGGAGGTGATCAGGTTTGAAACTGTTCCCCTTGGTCAGAATGATTATTAAATCTGGTGATCACAAAACAATTGAAAGTATAAATTAAAAGGGACTTTACTGAACTGGCTTATATAAATAATGAAGATGAAGGTAGGAGGAGTGACTTAATAGAAGTTTTTAGGTTAACGGGAGGTAACAAAAAGAATGTCTCTAACACAGTACAGTTTTTTGATCATAGGTAATTAATCTAGCAGAAGACCATTCCAATACAGCTATAACTGCTCTCAGCACATGATTTGTTCAGAACTATCTCAGGCATCTCTACCCAAAATCATGTTTCATTAGACAGACAACAGCTTCAAAATGGAAAGATATTAAGAAGAAAAAAAAAATCAAGAATAACTGAAGATGTGAAATAAAAACCAACTTCTCCCTAATAAGAAACACTAGTGTGGTGGGTGGGAAATAAAAATCTATTGCTCTTCTTTCAGCAATGAGATCTCCAAGCGTCATGCTGAATTTGAGAGACATGCCGAAGGCACCTATACCAGCGATATCACCTCTTATTTGGAAGGTCAAGCTGCCAAAGAGTTCATTGCTTGGTTAGTGAATGGACGAGGAAGAAGAGAGTAAGAATCCATCCATTCCTATTATTAAATTTTGCCTTGCTTTGGGGGTTAGAAATCACATCTGATGAAACCTTGATGTCTTTTTGAGCATTCTTGCTGTACTTCATGAATTTCTTTTGTAACAGAAGTTATTCTCTGGGTGTTAAATTACTTGACATTACTAAGTTCAAATACAGATTAAAACAAACCCATTAGGTATGCTGTTACACTCTAAAAGGTCAATTTATATCTAAGGTCAATGTATCTAAAACTAAACTACACCTTTCTCTAACTACCACCTTTCCCCCTTCACATAGCATTGCTTACAGTCTCCTTAATTCTCATTAAGATGATTCAAGAGGGTGTCATCTGAAATTGCTCACATTTTTTTCTGTTTCACAGACAAATCTTTCCCTCTACAATATTGCCAAGATTTAATTTTTAACAATGTCATCATTGAATTATCATTACCAATGATCATTTGCAGCACTAACTGATCACTTCTTTCCCTCTTCCCGTGCTCCACAAAGTCTCCCCACATTTCTGCTGCCAAAATAACTATAATTTCCTACAACTGTGACTTATTTTCATTTTTAAAACACCCCTACTTCTTTTGTTATTGTTCAGTTTCCTGGATGCAGTGCTCTATATTTTTTTAGCTACCTATGTCTCTAATTTCTTTCATTATTATCTTGTTCTCCACATACTCATTGCAGATTTCTCAAGCCTATTCACTTTTTGTACTCACTCATTACTTTACATCTTTTTTCATTATAGTCTTACACTTCGAATGGCATTACCTTCTATCTCCTTCTATCTCACCTATTTCCAGCTGCATCTTTAGGAGCTAAACAATAAACATGCCACTCCTCACCTTTTAACTGTTTTGTACTTATATATGCCATTAGAATGTAAGCTCTTTGGGGCAGGGATTTCAGTTCATCCTCTGATTATATATTCTACTAGCTGTAAACTATTATGTAAGGCTTTTGCACTATATAAAAATAATAATAAAATATAATCTTTAAGACAAGATTGTGTGTTGTAGTCAAGGAAGAATAAATAGGTAAATAAATAAGTAAATGTTGTAAATAATGGCAATTTCCTGGAAAAAAAACCCCAGTATTAAACAAATGAGGCCAGCTATACAGAGAAGGGAGAGGCTGGTGCTACCTGCTAGTGATGTTCAAATCTGCAGTTCTTTTTTCTGTTATGTTTTATTTCATGAGCAGAAATACGGTATTTCAATATATGTAAGAGATCTTAGAAACCTGGACAAGGACATGTAGCCCACCCTTCTGCTTCCCAGTAATTAATATTATTTGCGATCAAACTTGGCCTTCCCTGAAACTATTGCATAAAAAAAAAGTCTGTCTGTCATTGGTCCTAGAACACTGTGTGCTTCAGCATCAGCCCACGTTAATGGAAGCCATTAAAACCTTCCCATAACTGATGGGATAAAACCAGAGAGAAAAGTTTTATAAATTAGGCTCTTGGCCTCATCATTTTCCAGCAGTCAAAAAGGGATAAAGCAAAAATCAGTATCTGAAATCAGAAAATGCTATTATTGTAGAACAAACAAGCACATAGAGTTTATTTGGGTCTTATAATTGAGATATTTTAACTCTCAAAAAATGTTGGTGCTCTCTGTAGCTAAATACTTATGCAATATAATTGTAAGTATGTAACTAGGACTTGAGTGAAATCAAAATAGAATACGTATGAAAAGTATGCTACAATGTTTTAGTAGTGATATTTCTGAAATAATGATTCTTAGTAAATCTACTGTGAGTTTTACTGATGCCTAGTCTATTTGGCATAGACATTGTAGACTGAGATAAATTTTTGCATGTAATGCTTATTCCAAAATGCTGGAGACTCACCAAAAGGAACAGTTCTCATCTGGCAAAATGAGACTTCCATGCTTTATTCTTTTGTGAAAATAATGTCCCCAAAGATGTTTTGTTATACATCACTCATTTCTGAGCCATAATATCAAGGTCAACCATTAACTCTTTAAAATCATGGAAAATTTACAGTCCATTAGAATCGTGTATTGAGGCCCTTTTAACTACATTTTTTTATTTTGATCTGCAAACTGTTTCATAATTTCTTCCCTTTGAAGCTTCCCAGAAAAAGCTCTTGTGGCCGAAGACATGGGACGAAGACATGCAGATGGCACTTTCACAAGTGATATCAACAAAGTCCTTGATGACATGGCTGCCAAAGAGTTCCTAAAATGGCTGATTAATACAAAAGTTACCCAAAGGTGCCTGAATTTTTGTTATTCTTAATGTACTGGGGTTTTAAATGTATTTGTCACACATAGGGAAAATACTGCTAATTTTTCTTTTAACTATTGACCTATCTGTAACTATGTTACAAACAGTTACAGACAGTGATGAACAAGGATAAAACACCAGTCACAACTCATTCCAAATATAATTTGTGTTTTGAATCAGTAGTGAACCAATTTAATAGTTTCCTATTTAACTGAGGGGAGTTTTGCCATTGAATGTTACCAGAAGTAAGGTCATGTTAAATTACTGAAAAATAGAACTCTTCTTTGCATAGGCATTATATAATCAGAAATATTTACTGGTAAAACTATACCAAACTGAATATTCTTTAAGGACTGTGATATATACCCCTGCCTTAAATTGTGATTTGTCGTTAGGAAATAGGTAACTGTAATCTTGAGTTCCTGAGAGCAAACTGCTTAAGAGCCGTGCTTTAGTTTGCCTGTATACAGGCAAATGCTGGTGGCAAAGCAACATTTTCTATGTGATCTCTGTGAATAGGTTAATATTTAAGAATTATTTACTAACATCAATAGTGTTTCAAAAATAATAAAATGCCAAATCAAGGCACATGTGTCTAGATTTTTTAAAATATTGGATGTCCACTCTAAAATTTAATTGCTTTAAATCTTTGGACTACTGAAGCACCCAAAATGACTAGTTGATCTTGGAAATCTGAAACAAACAATATTGTCTCAAACAATTTAGAAGATTTAGTCAAAATACAGTTTTGTTAATTTTTTTGTTTTGTTTTTTAGTTCAGCATTAAAACAAACAATTTAGGGAAATCTACTAGAACTGATTAAAAACTTCTCATTTAGGAATAGTTGTTTTCAATCTGTTCTTAGAGAGACACATTAAAGTCTATGTGGAACTAACATCTGCTAAGTCTTGAACAGAAAAAGTATGGTCCACATGTATTTCATAAATCTTGGGAGATTTATACTATGTCCTAATTGCTGATGCTTTGTTGGTTGGTTGTTGTGGGTTTGTTTTTTTTTTGTTTGTTTTTTGTTTGTTTGGGGTTTTTATTATTTATTTATTTATTGTTAATGGTTTTGTTTTGTTTGTTTTGTTTTTTGTTTTTTTTTTCCTCAGGGATCTTTTGGGAGAATACCAGTAAAAATGCAGAATAAAAATGAGATAAATGAAGATCTTCATTGCTTCAACTGCCAGTTATTAAGAGATTCTGAAAACTGCATTTGTCATTTACATTAGGTGTAACAAAGCTATGTCACCTTGCATGCCAGGAAGTAATTGTAATATAATTTAGTGTTGCCAAAGGTTTATATATGGAAAACCTTTTGTCTAAGGGATGGTTATCATAACAGCTTTAAGACTATGAATGTTCCATATCTTCATATTTTCCATTTATTAGCACTGAAGTAACTCCATTTATATTTAATGATAAAATTATTTTTCTAAAAAGTTGACTGCTAGACAGAAAGGAGTCAATCACCAATTATATGTGTTATTTGTAAGGGGCTGGCAGTTACAAATGCCTGAGAAGTGAATATCCCTCTTATAACCTTTGTTATAAAAAGGCTAAGCTTTTAAGGATATTAAATGATAGCCTTAAATAAATTTTTTCAAGCTTCTTTTCTGTTGACTTTTCATGTGTATATCCCTTGTGCCTCTTTGCCTCCATTTCATTTTATTCTAATATTTTACTGTCGCTGACATATTGGAAGTGGTTTGTTTGGAATGATAAAAAACCCTCAGCATTTGAATTTAGTTGAAAAAGAAGTCATGTAAGATGAAGCTAGAGGGGGAACCAAGACTGAACAGACACATATTCTTCATTCACATAAATTCTGGTTTCTCATCAATGCAGTAGGACAGCTTTGAAAGATAATATGTGCAATATACTCCATTGGTAGTGGAAACCACCACAAAATTTCTACAAATTTGATAAGATTGCCTAGAAAAACAGTCTCATATTGCCCTATGGTCACTCTAAGCTGTTTTGTATTCTTTTCTTCTTCTTGGGGTTGGACTAGATGACCTCTAGAGGTGGAACTTTCCGTTCTTTCTTGCTGATCACAGGAGGACAGGGGATCTCCTGCTACTTGCAAGGCCTCTTCCTGTTGCCTTGGCCTAAGGGTGTGGCTCCACCAATCTATCTCAGTCTCACAGTCTCTGATTATTCTCAGTCTTTCCACCTCCTCTCTCAGCTCTACCACCTGCCTAAGCAGGTCATTTATTTATTCACACCGTACACAGGCAGTGTTTCCTACTTCATCTACAGAAAGGCTGGAGAGGGGCTGTTTACAAGGGCCTGTACTGAAAGGACAAGGGGTAATGGGTTTAAATTAGAGAAGAGTAGATTTAGACTGGATATCAGGAAGAACTACTTTAACTTGAGGGTGGTGGATCAGTGGAATAGGCTTCCCAGGGAGGTGGCTGGGGCACCATCTCTGGAGTTATTCAAGGTGAGGTTGGACAAGGCTCTGAGCAGCCTGGTCTAGTTAAGGGTGTCCTTGCTCACTGCAGGGGGCTGGACTAGATGACCTCTGGAGGTCCCTTCTGGCCCTAAACATTCTATGATTCATCTAGTTCAAGTGCCATGCTCAGACATGCCACAAACAGACCTGCACGGCTGGGTGACTGTGCAGGAGCTCTGAGTTCCCACGTCCTTCCTCCTCATTATGGCTCTCAGCTTTGTTATAACCATGACTATCGCTCTTATTATTATTCTATATATTGCATTTGTTTATATTTTTATTTGATTTATCTTCCTTATTACCATACAGACCTGTCTGACAGATGTCACTGTTTGTGTCAGGCTGCTGCACTCCACAGCCCAGCCTATGCGTGCTGCTGGTGGAGCTTTGCCAAGATGGCTGCAGCCCCTGGTCAAAAGGAAAAGAAAGCAGGCACCACAGAGCCGGTTGGTTCTGGAACCTGTCCCGCCATCTCGCTGCCTGCGAGATGTAGTCAATAATTATTTATATTATTTTTTTTTTGCAAAGAGCTTATATTTTCCATTTTTCCTGTTTGACTTCTCCAAATATTTCTGGGGAAAGACTTAAATATATAAACAGACTTACAATGAAGCCTTGATTTTCACCGAGGCTAAAAGTTTGAAGGAGACATCACATCTGTCAGGTCCACTGTTTGGGGAAGCCAACTTTCAGGCTGAAAGATGTATTTTGGTTATTTCTAGTAAGTAGCTCTTCTTAATCACACAACTTCTTTATGAATACTTTTGTGATTAGCAAGCAATATGATCACAGACTAATAGAATGGCTTGGGTTGGAAAGGATATTAAAGTAATCTAGTTCCAACTCCTCTGCCGTGGGCAGGGACACCTCCCACTAGACCAGGTTGCTCAAAGCCTCATCCAATCTGGTCTTGAACACAGTCAGTGCTGGAGCATCCATAACTTCCCTGGGCAACCTGTTCCAGTGTCTCACCACACTAATGAATGAACAGCTGTGGCTTTTTAAATCTTATTGTGTAGCAGACACTGCTGGATATTAATTTTCTTAATCTCTTGGCGTATTAATGCATATCTGATTGCAAAAGAACACCATGGCATAAAGTAATTGGAAACATTTAGCTGGAGCAACTCTTTAAATCTCAGCCTATCACAGAAGACAATCTGAGAGAGCAACAGAAGCATAAAAATTACAGTCATCTTTGGGACCACAGATATTCTGATCAGACATGAAGAAACTGAGAGTTTTCCAAGATGTAGACAAGCACTGCAGTAACTACTGCAACTAAAGGGAAAACATATTCTGCTATATTGAGTCTTACTGGATCACTTGGGTGGTTATGACTACAGAATCAGGTCCCATAAACCTCTCTGGCATTACCAGAATCAGAAGCATTGCAGATTTTTAGACATTTTGGTCTAGATATAAGAATCCAGATTTCCAAAGATACTTACAATTGTGTACCCACTGACTCTTGCAGAAGCTAGGCATATGCATTGTCAGCGTAGGTTGTCTTTTCTTCTTGGAATTAACCACTGAGAAGCATTAAAATCTTATAGATAATATCTCAAAACATTATTAAACTGCAATTTGGCTATAAAATGCTTTAGAACATTCAGGTACATTTTGTCACAAGACTGAGATTATAGTTTGACTGCAGTATACTTTGAAACAAGGTGATGATCACTACTTAAACGTTTAGAAAACAAAGCACAGATTGGCTAAATTATGTAACTGTTGTGATTCCTACTCTTTGGGAAATAGAAAAACCACTCCAGGGATGCAGGGAGGGAGGTTGTTTCAGTTTTCTTTGGTAAAATAAATGAGTGCACAGTACACCAGCTAGATATTTAAATGGATCTGTAAGACATTCTGAAGCTCTGGTCATGTATCTCACAGCTTATTTGAAAAGTAATGGAAAATACTGCTATTTCACTGTGATTTTACTTTATAAAAGTGGATTTATCTATAAACAGAAAATAGTGTTAGGCATGCTGTGAATTTGCAGCACATCAAATGCTCCACTGTACACTCAGCACCAAGCTGCATGAAACCACTATCAGGACACATTAATGGTATCCTAAAGTAAACCAATATAGTAGTAGCACAGGGTAAATTCCTAACTAGTAGCAACCACTACCTTCAAGGAGAATGGTATACAGAGCCTAACTTTGTATCTAGATGAAGTCTATTACCTTACATATAGACAAACCCTTATTGTTTGGTTACTCTAAAGAACATACATCTATCATTAAAAGTTACTAACCTACTTGCAGATACAGATTATTTCAGAAACAGCAGCAAAATACTAAATGCTATGCTCAGTCTGCAGCAGAATGAAGGAACAAGCAGCATAACTTTACTGTAAGATCTGACAAATATTTTGGAGGTAAGATTAAGAACATTTGCTGTCTCCCTTGGCTTCAATTCTCTTCCTCTTACTTTAGTGGATCTCATGATTTTCTGTTGCATTTCTCAAGTTGTAAAATACCTGCCAAAAGAAACCCCAAACAAACAACCTTAAGATGCAACAAACCAAAAGCACAAACCACATCACTCAATAATTACTTTTTTGAGGCTAGAATTCTTTTCTTAAAATATCTCCAGATACTCCCATGGGATTTCTGACTATGTGGTAATGCTCAGCTTTTTAAACAATCAAATGCTTTGTATTTTTTATTTACAGGTTTTTCTCAGTCTTCTCCACCCATTAGTCCTACTATCTCAAGACATACTCAAAACTGTCCTTGAAAATGCAATTGTAAGATGTGAGAAACCAAGGATCATCTTTGGAGCTGAATTTTGAACTTTTATCCTAATACTTTCATTTTCTGGTCTTAATTTAAAAATTCGTTTTGCAGATTCACACATCTTCCTTTTATACTAAGAACCAGTCATTCCATTACTTGATTGCCAGAAAAAGAAATTCAAAGAGCAGAAGCTTTACAGGAAATCAAAGCAAAGCATTGGGAGCTTGGCCATTAGCGTTTGAAGGTGTTTCACTTCTAGGTCCGCAGCGTGGCCGTTATGTGATTTCCTACAGAAATCCTTTAGTGTCAAAGGTCCCTCCTCCTTAACGTACAGCTGCGTCGCCGCGCTCCGAGTGTTTGAACTGAGGGAGAAACTGCAGCTCAAAAAACAACACGCGAAGCTGCAAAGCCAGCAGGAAAACCCCCCTCTCACACAAACCGCCGGTGCCTGGCGCTTCTTGCTTCCTGCAAGCGGCAGCCGCCCCCGGCCCGCCCCGCGCCGCTCCCAGGCGAAAAAAAACTCGAGGTCAGCGGCAGGATCGCAGAGTCTCAAGCTGCCGCTTTGCTCCGCTCGGTTCCTGCGGTCCCGCCATGCAGGTAGGTGAAAGAGAGGGAAGGCGGGTGGGCGGGCGGCAGAGCCCGCGGCGGCCGCCTGACGAGACCACTTCTTGCAGACCTTCCTGAAGTGGCTACTGGGGTTCCTGGGGGTCGCCGTCGTCGTCACAGTCATCGCTGTGCCCGTGGCTCTGCTCACCGGCAGTAAGTCCGAGGCGGGACGGGGACGGGAGGGTGACGGGGCGGTCCCTGCAGCTGCCGGGGCTCGGTCGCCGCTGGGCTCGGGGGAGCTACAGCCCCGACGCCCATTGCAGCGGCCGGAAAGTTTTGCTGAAAGTTAGTGCTTTTAGAGAACAGGGATCCAGGCGAGGACAGAGGGGAATTAAAGATCCCATGTAGGCTGGGAAAATAAGCATTTTCGGGTTTATCATTTTCCCTTCCTATTGCAGCTGGAGGCAGTAGAACTATCAGTAAAATGAGAGCCCATTTCCTAGGGTGCATTGTAAATGTAAGATTTTATATTCATTCTAATTTGCCTTTTCTCTTTATTTTTTTGCACAACTTTTGTTAATGCTGTTGAGTGAAATTATATACACAGTTAAAGCTGTTTTAGCACAGTTAAAGAGGAAACGTACTGTTGAACTCACTTGTTTGTACTCCTGGGTTGGCCTTGTAGCTCTGAATGTTAATGTGAAACAGCATTAAATCCTAATCAGGCAAGGTATTGCTTCCAGCTGGCAGGACAGAGCTGCAGGTTAATCTCTTTTTGTGTTCTTACAGTTAACAGCTGAGCAGCTGTGATCTGCAGAATCGAGCATTGCAAACTCTAAGGAAACAAAGTTTTCTAGACTAGACCTTGGTGGTCTTATGCATGGGAGGTGCACCCAAATAAGCTGGAAGATGTGTATGTTGATCTTGAGAGTGTGTTCAGAAGTGAACACAGCAATTTGTTATGTGCACTGGAAGTCCTGGTGGGTTTTTTTTGTATGTCAGTTAAAGAGGCAAAGCTTTGTTCAGTAGTGTTCATATGGCATAATTTACATTAAACATTTTTTCAATTTGGTTCTATCATTTTTGATATTAAAATAATTAAATATCGATTTTCAGAATCCAGATATGTTCCAGGCTAAAACTTGTATCAGTGTTTGCTGAATCTTTTCTGTTATTTTTGGGTAGCTTTTTGCTACATATCTCAAAAAATCATAAAATACTTTTTGTTTCAGAAGTTGGAAAGAGCAAGAGAAAGTGTCTTGATAACTTATCAGAAGCACATGTGCAGGCATAACACCTAGCGAAAATTCAGTGTGCAAGCCTGAACTCTGCCAAAGAGTCGGTGTTTCTCTACCTTTATGTCAATGCTATGTTTTAAATAGGTTTTATTTTTTCATGAATTGTAACATGAGAATTCTTTTGCTGTAGAAGTGGCTGTAGAAAGGCAATGTGCCTGTTTTTTTATTGGTGGATTAATGTTTGGGAAATTACCTAGTACACCCAGGTAGATCACTAAGTCCTGCTGGACAAAATTATGGTTGAGATGAAGAGGTCCCAGTTCAAAAACTTGAATCCCTGTCTGTTCCCAAATTAGGCTAGTGGTTAACATCTGAATAACAACTCTGGTCATTATAGTTTGGGAACTGCAGAGTGCTTTTGAATTTTTGACTGAAGGGTTCCAAAGAAACCTTTACCACTAGATGAGAGTGTACAGGTGGTGCACTTAGCAAGTACTCTTTTATAGGATAGAGCACGTAATCACTGACAGTTTGATTATATGGATTTTATTAATAATATCAAGGCATGCAAGTCAACTTGGGATGCCTCCTGGATCAGTACAGGTGCTAGCCTGAGTACAGAATGGAAGGTGGCAACACTGAGGGTCCCTGGGGAGCAGCAGCAGCTCCTCATATGGCTATATGAAATCAAAGTCTGCTCTCATAAAAGTCACTGCAATTGCAGTCAAGTCTTTATTTCGTTCCAATGGTTCAAGAATTGTGTGGGGAATTAAAATGAAGATTAATTATATGCACAGATAACTCTGAGTTTGGATTTCTTACCTCTGGCCTGCTGCTCTTTTTTTTCCCTGACATGCTTCTTAATGTATTTTCATTTCATAAGCTTAGTAGTAATGCAGCACAAAATAGTTTGATAAATGGCCTCCAGTACTGTGAAGGATTGTGAAATTCTGCCACTCCAGAGGAGTTCTGGCTTGTTGGCTGGGCTGTAGGCCTGGAAAGTGGAACTTTTGCTTTTTTTGCTTGCAGCCATTTAGCATGAACAACTACTGCAAACTTAAAATTGCAAAAGTATTTCCTCATTTTGGGTGTAACACTTCAGAGTTTACCTGGAGGGTCTTCAGGCAGAATTATGTACAAAATTCTATACTTTTGTTTATACCTCCTGCCTATTGGCCCACCTTATTTCATGTTTAACAATCACATGGGGCTACTTGCATCAAACAATTTAATCTCAAAACAGCCTTGGGTGTTGTACTTGAAATCTGTTGATTATGCTTTGAAGAGCTATTGAAGAGGTGACTACAGTAGCAAGTGGTTACCCTTAAAACATGAGTATTTTCTAAAAAAAATGTGGTCTCTCTGTTCATGATTCACCCATTTACTTAGGCTTCTCCCATTTTTTTCTCCCGTAACTTTCCATGCAGGAGAGTGACACATCAAGTGGCAGTGCTTTGCTTTTTCTCTAGTAGCAGTTTTTGTTATCGCCAGATGGGCATGATGGCCATGAGTGATAGGAAGAGTAGTCAAGGCTCAGAGCAGGAAGGAGACACTGCAATTATCTAGTATCATTCTGCTGCCATGAGAAGGTCATCAACAGTCTTATAGAGGAAGGCTCTATACAACTGCCTGGTCATAAACTAGGTGTCTTCCCACAGAGACCTAATTCTCCAAGGGTAGGATAATCACTAAATGGGAAGGCTCATCACTTTCATGGTTAGATGGTACTATGCATGGGCTTCTGTGAGTCTTTTGATATAAAAGTGCCTAGAAGAGGTTGGAACAACACAGCAGGGCTCAGGAAGTTAATGACCTTAAGATGCCTGAGGGTATTTTGTGAGTCTGATGCCTTAACTAGAGGGTACTTTGTGAGTCTGATTCCTTAACTAATGTGTTGGGTATTACCAGTGCCTGGTAGAAAGCTACTATAAATAGAGATAAGGGTTACTGGCAGCAAAAGTCCATAAGTTCAGGTTGTCATCCTGAATTTGAAGTTGAAGAATGTTGGGACTGCTGAGATAGCTTCATGCTTCAAGGACTTGGGAGAGGTGAGATTGCAGATCTTCCTCACAGCCGTGTTAATGTGTAACTCAGAATCTCCAGATAGCTCTCATTGTTCTATTGGGGATAATCACAACCTACAGTCTTCCTCTGTGCATTTTATCCTGAATAAATTTGTGACTGGATGGTATGGAGGAATATCTGTTGCTAATGTCAAACCCTGCTTTCAGTTAAGTAGTAAGTTTAAAGTACAGAGAGGCTTCTGGCTGACATACAACCCTTGTACTTGAAGACCTGTGCCACACAAGATGAGTGAATCTGGCAGCTGTCGGTTTTCTTGGAAATAAGGGGTCCTGTATTATTCCAGTTTCTGAAAAGCATTATGTTTAAGGGCCTTTAGGGAGAAAGCTAGAAAATCTGTAAGGGAATTTAAATCTATGTATCAGAAACTGATTTTTGAAGTAAAATCTTTAGATTCAAAAATTAAGGTTTGATAAGAAGCTTGACTCTGTGTTTGGTTTTTGTGTGTGTGTGTTTTGGGTTTGTTTGGGTTATTTTAGTGAACTTTTATATAAATGATGAAAAGTAGTTAATTCCACTAACCTGGCTTCAAAGGACTTTTAATCAAAATAATGGCTGAAAGTATCTCCAAAGTTGTATGGGAGGCACAACTGGTTAATTACCTGGTTGTCACTGTGCTGTAGCATTCTCTTATTATTCTTTAACTTATCTTTTGACTTGAATCTGACTGTTAGAACTATTCTCTTTTCCTTGTGTATTCATGCACTTGCTCTGCATTACAAAATCCTTGTAGTCTTCATTTTGGTGTGGATAAATTCTAGCTAGGGAAGGAAAAGATAGGGAATGGAAATGTTTCCTGCTACATGTCCTTGGCTTCTGTAACTGTCATTTAACTCGGTTATCTCCCTTAATTTGAATGTTGACTAATGTAATAAAAAGAAAAAACAACCAAACAAAAAAAACCACCCAACCCAATACCAGCAGTGTGTATTTTTGCTATCTGTAGAACACTTCTGCTTTTTTTATTTCCTTGCTTTACATGAGATAGGGACTCCAGAGCTACTGATTACCAAAATTATTACCTCCCTCTGGGAGATGCTGCAGGGGTGACACCTGGGTGAACTGGGCTGGGAAGTGTAATGGTGCTCACCTGTTGGTTATGGTCTCTCCTGGGTGTCCAGTATCAGCCACTGGGTATCAGATGAGATTCTAGGTTAAGTGAACCTTTGGCCTGACCCAGCAGAGTTATTTTTACTTTCTTCTTTGCTGGTAATTCATTTCTATGCTCTAATTATCACATGTCTCAGGCAGTAACTGGGGGCTTGAGTGTATGAGGGAAGGAGTTGAGTACTTTTTTTACCCATGTTGGAAGAGAAACGGGGAAGAAGGTTTGGAATAAATAGCCTAAAATGTCACTCACTTTTCTGACTAACAACTGAATCAGTCAGGTTTCCCTTCTTGCACCTCTTATGCTGCTCCTAAATTACATTCTTAGATTGCAGATCGTTCTTGCTCTTGTTCTGCTGTCACTTAAAAATGGTGATACTCATTAACCTTTTCTGACTTTTATGGTTTCTCTATCCTTCCTTTTTTTGTTACTGTTAAGCATCATGCTTATACTTGTCTTTGCTTTGTTGTGGTTCTTACAGTCTCTCTTGGTAGTGGTGAATATGCAGTAAAGCTTCTGTTGCTAATGCTTTTACTTTTTTTTTAAGTCTCTTAAGTTGGCTACATAATTTCTTCCTCTTTATTTTTTTTTACATATGGATATTGGTAGAATATGCCTTGACACTAACGAATAAATTATAAACATACCAGAAGTAATTTGTCAAGAAATTTAGATTTTAGTATGGCAATGTGTCATACCATGAACCTTACACAATAGTCAATTTCTTGTTTACTTTACAGCTTACACCTTCAGAAACTGGCTCTGTTTTTCTCTTGAGAAAGTGTGGCATGTTTAAAACAAGCAAACAAAAAAATCCAATGGCATCCTGGGATGCATTAAGAGAAGTGTGGCCAGTAGGTCAAGAGAGGTTCTCCTCCCCCTCTACTCTGCA
>JANHGL010005528.1:0-26752 GCA_024611195.1 Ceyx melanurus | reverse complement strand
CCTAGACCAAGTCACCCAGGAACAGATCCAGGGGGGGCTGGAATGTCTCCAGAGCAGGAGACTCCACAACCTCCCTGTGTTAGCAGATATTCTGCAGCAGTCTTGTGCCTGTTGATCCTGAGCAGCTGATGCTCACCCCTGCACTGCTAGGAGGGGAATAATTCAGGGTCCAGGATCCTTGTGGTAGGACACTGCTCTGAGTAATATAGAATATACAAAACTACAGAATACACAATATTATAGAATAAAAAACTTACAGATGAATACTACCGTTGAACAGCAGTAAACCAGCAATAATCAGTGTTAATTATCAGTTACCTATCACATCTGGCTAATGATCCCATGCAGAATGCATTGGAATAATGAGTTGTGGCAGTCCAGGAGGTGGTTAATGCAAAAAGTCCAACCCCAGCAGAAGCTCCTCCCTATTTCCTCAATTGCAGCCAAACCCCTCTGCTGGAACAGCAGTGCAGGAGCTCAAAACACACTCGGATTGCCAGCAGAGTAGCTCTATCAGCCTCGAGGTGTTATTTCAGAGCCAGAGATGCTTTCACTGTCTGAAAGAACCCTGCAGAGCCTTGCCCAGTTCCCTGTAGCACAGCTCGGTGCTGCTCTGAAATGGAAATATCTCCATTTGAAATAGATGTTACTGTACTTTGTACAGAGCTTTGCCTATGATTGTGTCACTGTTCTACTGTGGGGTCACTAAATGGGTTAGTGCCACCTAGAAATCAGCTTGGGTTGGCTGGCCTGGAGGGATTTGGTGAACGCTAGGGTTACCAGTGACTAAATGATGAGTTTTGATGGAAAAGCCTCTTCAGTTAGTGCATTAGTCACAGAGAATGCGATTTTTACTCGAGTCGAAGTGTCCTTTTGCTGGGTCTTGCCTCCACTAGATGGCCCTGCCGTGCCTGGGAGAACTGAAACCTGCTTCGTTTCTGGTAACCGAATTTAAAGAATTTGTGTTAACTGAAGTTAAAATTCTGCATCACGAAGCATGTAAACCTCTGTGAGGCTTTGTGCTTGTCTACAATACAAACCCTTGCTATCATCCACGAGGGTGTTGGTTAATGTGAGATGTAGTTAGGTCATGTGTGATCTTCCATCTTCTCCTGTTCCCTTGATGAGAATGTTTCTTGGTGCATGTAGTGCAGAGCTGTTTAGTGCTGCACTGAGATGAGAACTGGTGTACTGTAACTGACAGTGTGCTCTGTGGTGGTG
Organism: Ceyx melanurus; assembly: GCA_024611195.1. Lineage (NCBI taxonomy): Eukaryota > Metazoa > Chordata > Aves > Coraciiformes > Alcedinidae > Ceyx > Ceyx melanurus. Next base: position 25,531 of record JANHGL010005528.1, on the reverse strand, counting down.
CTTCAGAGAGACTCTGAAAAGATGTTTGTCTCCTAATATCTTCTGGGAATGAGACTCATATTTTCCATGCCATCATAAGTGATTTTTTTCCTGCTTGATTTTGCTGGTAACAGCTTTGCAGTTTCTTTCACCAGGGTACATGTGGTCAGTGAGCTCTGAAGAGGTGTAGATGCTAAATATAATTTAATTAAGTGTTATTTAATCAAGGCTGTCTTTTTGGTTACTGGAGAAAGACCCAGAGAGCAGCTCTTACCATGAGGGTGGCCAGACACCAGAATGAAGCTGAGGTGGTGGGATGTTCCCTCACAGAGACATTCAAAACTTTCCAGGAGTGAATCCTGGGCAGCCTGAGCCTGTTGGGACTGGGAGGTTGAACTAGGTGACCTTTAGAGGTTCCCTCCAGCCTCAATCATTCTCTAATTCCAAGAGAAGACTTTAGGAAATTCCAAGGAAATGGAATTGTTCCTAATGTCAGTATTGTGTATTAAGTTCCAGCTTTCCTTCTGCTTCTGAGGACCTTGTTGTGATCCTAGCCCACCAGAAGTGTTTGGGTGCGTGTGCTCTTTTCCTCTAAGCTGCACCCCCAGGCAGGGTCAGGGTGCCATGTGGAGGGAGTGCTGTATTCTTCATCTCACTGCTGCCCTTGCAAAATGCCCTCTCTGCCCTATTACTGTTTTATATCATTAATTCTAGTGTCTTGCTTTAACAGAGCCAGTGGGTTTTCTCTTACTCCTGTTTCTCTTTTGCTCTTTCTCTCTGTGGAAGGGAGTCAGCTGTTGCCCTTCCCCATATCCATGTGCACTAGAAGGATGGACATGGATAATATTTTAGTTAAAGTGTTTTTTCTGCCTGCAGACAGCTCTGTAAACAAAGAGGTAAAATGTGCTCTAGTTAGTGGCTCTGCACATACATGTTGGACTTCTGATTTGCAGTATTTCTGGCTCCCTTTCTAACTTCTTCCAAGGTCAGTAGCTTTCAGCTTATTGAGCAATATACAACTCTGATTTTTCCAGCTGAGCCAGGTGCTGAGAACTTTCTAAATAATTGGGTTTGTGATGCAAGTGTATATTTGAGGAGTTTTCTTTCTGAACTGATGTACACTGATTTTGTGTAGGACATTGGCTGCATGGCCTTGCAACTTAGCAGTACAGGCTTAATTTTGCTTGTGACTAGAAACTAAACTGATGAAGGCAATTTCATTCTTAGCATCCTGGGAGTGGAAAACATAGGTATAGTATTAAAATGTTGTGTTTTGGTTGGTAGTTGTCATTTGTCTACATAGTTTGGCATGCTTTGGAATGGAAATTCCAGCTGCAAAAGGGATGTTATTGAAAGATGTAAAAGGGATGTTATTGAAAGATGATGCAAAAGTTTTTCAGCTACTACCTCAATCAGAATTTTGCACTTAACATGTTTTTAGTAACCAGACAGTTGAAGTAGATAGTAATGTTGGTTTTCAGGCAGATGTTTTAGTTGCTATCTAATGCATGTAGTACAATAATATATACTTAGAACACAAACAATATTTTAGAGTGGAAAAAAAAGTGAAGTGTTAGTGGTGGCCAAGAAGCCAGAAAGGTGTTTGCAGGGTGGTACCTCTGGAGTACATGTGGGCACTTTGGCTCAGTGGCAGTGCTGTGCTGCCCTCTGAAGGCTGGACAAAGCTGCAGTGGGTTGCACTATCAGGTGAGAGCTTCTAAACCCCTTTCTGCTATGAGAAATGTGCACCCAGTTCAGCTGAAATTCAATCTGATGGAGCTTTGCAGCTGCTTCAGCACTGCAATACTGAAATCTCCACCCTGCTGTCAGCTCTGTTTGGCTGACAGAAGTAATTCCAACATCTGCATGTTGCAGTCAGTAAAGCTTGTTCTGGCTGCAATACCCAGCTCCAGATCTTGAGCTTGTCAGAGTGGTTCAGAAAGAATTAACAAAATGACAGTAGCATTTGTGTATTTAAAGTAGTATTAATAGTATTTTTTACTTCGTATTTCTTGTTGTCCTTCCCTAGATGTCACTAGTAGATTTGGGAAAGAAACTTTTAGAAGCTGCACGAGCAGGACAAGATGATGAAGTTCGCATTTTGATGGCAAATGGAGCACCTTTTACCACAGACTGGGTAATGAAAACTTTGTGGTGTTCAGTAAATCCTCATACTTTTCTCCCCTGAAGAAGAAGAAAATTGGATTACTACAATTCAGCATTTATATTGCAAGCATTGGGATTTTTCCTTGAAATGCTGCAGTCAGATCATTTCACGTCTGGTTAAAAATTGAAATTGTCTGTTTCTCTCTGTTGCCTCCTGCTGATTTTACTAACAGACTGAATGAGCTTGTTCTGGTGGCTTTTAAGATGATCTCTGGAATGGTTAATGGGAGAAAGCAGCAATCATCCTCCCAGTTACTATGTTTATGCTTTTAGTACAGTCTGAATTAAGTTATTAGTCTGAATTAAGGAAGCAGTCCCAGCTACCTGATCTATGCAGCTGAGGGTTCCCTAGTAGAAAGGCTCTGAGTTGTCCTTGGGAGGTGCCTAATTTTGAAAAGGTTGTATAGGGAGCTCAGGTACCTGAAAGATTTTTACAAGCCCAAAAGAGCCTTAATCTACTTAGTGACCTAATTTGCAAGTTAGCTGTTTTAAGCAGGAGATTGGACTCAAGTGACTTCCAGAGATCCCTTCCAATGTTGGTTGCCTGACACCAAAAATGGGGTTAGGCTACTTGAAACATCACACAGAATAAATGTCGCACAGACCTCAAATAGGTACTTCTAGTGAGCTGTTTTTAGTGTGTTGTGCTCATTCTGGGGGAAAAAAATAGTGGTTTTTTCCTCTTTGTGGTCTGTAAAAGCTCTGACAGCTGCTTTGCTTGAGACTGCGAAGCAGAATGATTTTGAAGTGGTAGCCTGCCACCTGAGTTTGACAGCTCCAGAATAAGAAGAAACTATTAAAACTCCCCTTTTTCCTTTGCACTGCAGCTGGGAACATCTCCACTTCATTTAGCAGCACAGTATGGACACTACTCAACAACAGAAGTGTTGCTGCGGGCGGGCGTGAGTCGAGATGCCAGAACCAAAGTGGACAGAACTCCCTTACATATGGCAGCATCAGAAGGCCATGCCAGCATAGTAGAAGTCTTACTTAAGGTAAAGAATGCTGAAACCAGGGCTGAAGTGGGGATATTGCAATGGTTTCTATATTTGCAATTTCCTTCTAAGCACAAAAACAACACTGAAATGATATGAATATTTATGTTGTGTGAATCGGGTGCTTTGTTTTCCTGTTGAGCTGTAATTTACTTTATCATTAAAATCACATTGATTTCAGGTGAATTATTTATTGCTGTTCCAAAATAAGGCTATTTTTCATGTTGACATTGTGTGGCTAGCAGCTTTTAGAACCAAGACGTGTTAATTTTTAGGGAGTCTTTAATCCTTTGAGATAAATAATTTACTTGATAGTTAGATGGAAGTACTTCTAATAAATCAGTAAATGTAAGATAACATAATACTTGCTGATAGAGAAAGATAATTTTTGGACTTCATTCTGAGGCCAACACTGTTGAATTCAGCTGCTTCTCATGACACAGTGTATGCAATGATCTTGTTTGCAGCACGGCGCTGATGTCAATGCAAAGGACATGCTGAAAATGACTGCACTTCACTGGGCTACTGAGCATAACCACCAAGAGGTTGTAGAACTGTTAATAAAGTATGGAGCTGATGTTCATGCTCAGAGTAAATTCTGCAAAACAGCACTAGATATTGCAGTAGACAATGGAAATGAAGATCTGGCAGAAATACTACAGGTAACTTTGGATTCATGAGGTTAAGGGAACTTTTAAGTGCTTGTTTACACATGGGATAAAGCTTTAATGTAACAGCTTTGAGACTGATAATGCTGAACTCTGGTCTAGTGCATGACATGGAAATGAGATTAATGTTGGCAAATGTTAGTTGGCTGGAGAACATTTTCACCCTGTAGAAAGTCAAGGTTGACTATCATCTGTTTTCTGTGAGTGCTGTAGTACACACAACTTCACAAGTGAAGTGTAAAACTTAACTCCCTGTTCTCCTCAGATGTTTTGACTATATCTTACTGTCCAGCTAGTTCCATGTATGGATATCAATTTCCTAAACATTGACTATCAGGAGAGATGTCAGTTTAGCCTGAATTATGAAAATTAGGATAGAATTGTTGAAGTGATTGGGATCAGACTTACAATAGATACTTCCATGTGTGTGAAATGTGTGCTCACTGTTCAGTAGGGGTCTTCAAGACAGGTTAAGTGCTCAGCATTACTGAGAATAGAATTGAAAAATACCATCATGCCACTGTATGAATCTGTCATTCCCCTACATTTTAAACTGTATAAACTTCTGGTCTGTTCCTTTAGCCTCCTCTTCACTGCAGTAAGGATACAGACAATAAAAGTCAATAATAAAATCAATAATAAGACTGCCATCTACAGTTCCTGGCATTACTGAGTTTCATGGCCTGTAGCTGTCACAGCACTCTTGGTTCTTCAGGCCTCTATTTTAGATAGAGCTTGCCTAGCTACAAAAAGGCCTTGTTTTTATACAATACCTTTGCTTACAATAAATGGGAAGGGATCAGCATTCACTTCAACAGCCTTTTTGTCTTTAGATTTTACCCAAAAGAAAAAGTTTCTCATGTACTTCTGCAGAAGTACAAGATGTGACACTGTGTGTATATTGCTTAATGAGGGAGATCCTGCTTGCTTTGAGTGGGAAGTGCAATAATCTTAGTTTTTACAAGGTAAACAACTTCTTTACACCTGAAATGGGAATATCATTCTTCCCTTTGTGATGTAGATTGCAATGCAGAACCAAATCAACACCAATCCAGAGAGCCCGGACACTGTGACGATACACGCGGCAACACCGCAGTTCATCATTGGACCTGGAGGGGTGGTGAACCTAACAGGTCTGGTATCTTCTGCCAATACATCAAATGGAACAGGTATTTAGAAGCCTATAGGATAGCTGGGATTTTATGTTTAATTGGTTTTCACCATTTAGTGAAAAGGATTGAGGAAAAAACAGTGGTAAGAGTAGTTACCATGTTCCTCTTCAGTGTTGTAAATACAGAATCCTATCATTGAATCTTAGAAGGTTAGGGGTTGGAAGGGACCTCTGGAGATGAGTCCAGACCTCTGCCAGAGCAGGGACATCCAGGGCAGGCCACACAGGAACAGATCCAGCTGGGTCTGGAAAGTCTCCAGAGAAGGAGACTCCCCAACCTCCCTGACAGCCTGTTCCAGGCTCTGTCACCCTCACAGTAAAGAAGTTTTTCCTCATGTTGAGGTACTTGAAACAAAAGTCTTCACAGAGATTAATTACTAGAATTATCAGAAGTTGCATTTGCTTAACAAACTTGCCTTTGGAACAGCACTTTGGTTCAGCAGAATATCAGTGAAAACACTATGCAAGAAACTTCAGTGCAGTAGTAATGAAAAAAGGGCTTCACTGGTTTAAAATTTATCAGCTTTTTTCCTTCTTTCTTTTTTTCACCCTTGTAGATGAAACAGGAGTGTCTGCTGTACAGTTTGGAAATTCATCAACATCAGTATTAGCCACACTGGCAGCTTTAGCAGAAGCATCAGCTCCACTGTCTAATTCTTCAGAAACACCAGGTTAGAAAGCTAAGTCTTTTAACTTCATTTAATAACCTAAAAGTACACAACTGGCACTTTTGGAGATATAGTTCATAAAGAGGTGAGATGACAATTTAAGTAAGACAGTCTTGATGCAGTAGCTCCCCACCTTCAGTAATGCAGTGTGCATCACAGCTAACCCTGCTGTTTGTTTCAGTTCTGCTTGGATTTTTCTGCAGATGTATGGGCAATCTTGCAGCATCTTGCTGTCTGCAAATTATTTCCTGGGTTATTACTCTTTTTATAGTTTATAAAGCATAAAGAATACAAACCCAGCTTTTTTTTTCTTTTTTTTTTTTTTTCAGTATTTAGTGTGCTTCTGTTGGAATTAGATGTCTTACTGCCTGTGCAGGTGCTCTCTCTCCTACACTGCAGAAGAAAATAATGCACAGTAATGCTGAAAATAATAGTGCTGTTGTTTTAAATGAATTCAGTTTTCCTTCAGCATATGAAGTAGGGTGGTAACTAATGATTGTATGCATACAGTTATGGAGGGAGAGCAAGGAAGGAATAAGGACTGTATTTATGTGGGGCTGTTTTCTTTTATATTGTATAATTTCCTTACAGACAAAGTCTCAATTTTTCTTTCAAGGTCTAAAGAACCCCTAGTTATGTTTCCTTCCAGAACTAAAAGCCCAATGTTGAGTTTGAAACTGAAAGGTCAGAGCTGTTTGGCACAGCAGCTGGTACAGGCACTTGCAACTTGGAATTTTTGTGACAGTAATCTTTCTTACTGAGCCTGTACTTGAAAGGCAAATCAAGTTCAATATAACACCATTTATTCATGGAGGACTTACTGTTTTGGTTTACTGAATAAACCCACTGAATATTTAAGCAGTGCTATAGGACAGTAATCTCTGAACATAAAGATCTTCTGAAGACAATGACTGCAGTCATTATTTGAACTACAGAGTGATTTTTGTGTGTGTGTTATACTGAAATTAACTTAAAAGATGAAAGCTTCAGGGTATTGTCTGCCTTCTCTCATCTCAAGCCTCATAACACAATCTATAGAGTTTTAATTTCATCTCTGTAGATAGAAAGCACTCTAATGTCTGTTATTTAAATCAAAGGCTTTGCTTTTACCCTGACAAATTGCAAATAAAGTACAGAGTTCATGTGCTTGGGATTCTTTGATTGTGCTACTAGTGATCTTACTCTGCCTCCCTTCCTCATTGTTTCAAAAAATAAGGGTGGTAGTGAAAAACCCCAGTTAGAGTGCATAGTGCAGGCTGTGGTCTGTGTTGAATTACAGATGGGATATAGAACTTCAGAGGTCACTGCTGTGTACTCCTTATTGGATCATTAATTTGAAATACTTAGTTGAACTGTGATTTTTTTTCTTTTTTAATTTTTTTTTTTTTACCTATAAATTGGTATAACTATACATTTATTTTGCCCTTTTACGCTTTATCTTTTTCCTTCAAAAGTGGAACAGTGTCAACTCTGCACAACTTTTTCTCTATTTACTATTTGAAGTATAAAATAGAACTCAAGTTGTGCTTGAAGTACCCATGTAGTATTGACTACATTGATCCTCTAGAAAGCAGGGCTGGATCCTGAACTCTACCTGCAAGGCACTGATTAAGAAGTAATTTCAAGCTACTATTTCAAGGTTTTGTGTTGGTTTTTATTCTGCTGTTAGTGTAACTTAGTCCAGCTTGTGTACAATGTTAACACTGAACCCAAAGCATCATTTTGAGTGGTTCCTATACAGGAATATGCTAAATAACAAAACTGCTGAGCAAGGGAAATCAGTACAGAGTTGCATCTGTATTTCAAGATGTACTTTATGTTAGTCTGAAAAATGTCATGTTAATGTGGGGTGGGGGGATTAAATCATAAAACATAGAATATTTTTTTCTCAGCTGTACCAAAATGCATTTGAATTCTTTAGAGTTAATTGATAATTTGACTTAATTTCTTTACTAATCTGTTGCTAGTTGTGGCCACAGAAGAAGTGGTGACTGCAGAGTCTGTGGATGGTGCTATTCAGCAAGTTGTCAGTTCTGGAGGTCAGCAGGTTATTACTATAGTCACTGATGGCATTCAGCTTGGAAATCTGCATTCAATTCCAACCAGTGGGATAGGGCAGCCAATCATTGTGACCATGCCAGATGGACAGCAAGGTGAGTGGAAAACTTGTTTGGTTTCAGCAGCTCTGAGTTGCCACATCAGCTGAGTTTCTTCATTAGGAGAAAGAATGGAAGAGTTACTAAACTGATGGAAGAGAAATGGGACATTTAAGGAAAAAGTGCTAACTACTTCCTTTGCCTTCAATAAGTTGGATTCTTGCAAAGTTATGAAAACTGGAAGATGAAGTAAAGCAAAAACCTTCCAGTACTTAGACTGTTGCCTCACTGGAAATACTGTGAGGAGGTCAGGCTTGGATTTAGAAGTCTGATGCTGGGAGCAAGCTGTGCAAGTCCCATGGAGTGTTTTTAGAATAAAAGCCTTAAGTTCTTGAGGCTCTAGAGAAGCCAGTGGCAGAAGCAGTGAAGCTGGGGTAACAAATTGTCCTCTTGAGCCACATGTACTTTGTGGAAGCTGCTGGTCTAATAAGAGCTGTTTTGTGAGTTGCATGTGTCTTGGGTGGTTTCTTTTAAAGATGCTCTGTTACTACTGTTTAGACAAAAATCATTCCTCCTCTGGTTTCTTCATGAGGATTTGCAGTGTGGAGCTTGGAGAGTTGTACACTGGAGACAAACTGTCTGGTTCACTGTCTGAACAAGTACAGGTAGTTATCAGAAAGCCTGAATGTCTGTAGGTAGTGATGAGTGAGTTCTGACATTTATTTGCCAGATGATTGCATGAATAAATTGGAGTATTTATTTAGATTCTTCTTTTTTTTTCTTCAAAATTAATAACTATTAGATGTGCAGATTACTGAAGATGTCTACTTAAAAGCCATTTTTGTATTTAGCATTTGCCTGAGAAACATTATACAGACAGCAGCATAAGCCACAGAATTGACAGGCTGGTAACTGCTGCAAATTCACTTCCATGTCTGGAATTGAATACTCCAGAGTGTCAACTAACTATTGTAGATCTCAATAATAATCTGAATTGGTGGAGAAGCAGCTAAAGTTTCTTTAGTAGATATTCCCTATCCTGGCTTTATAATGCATTATATTATATAATTGTGTTTTCACAATGGAAAATGACTGCATTTTGTTGCTGTTACTCAAATTATTTTGACATTTTTATTATAAATACACTGTATAAAAATCATATAAATAACTACTGTTTGAGGAAGACATATCTTTATGTACAAATATGTTTTCAGTATTAACAGTTCCAGCAACAGACATTGCTGAAGAAACCGTGATAAGTGAAGAGCCTCCAGTGAAGAGACAGTGCATTGAGATTGTTGAAAATCGAGTGGAGTCTGCAGAGATAGAAGTAAGGAGTCTATTACATGATATGTGTTAACCAGAGTGCTCTCTGCTTGTTGGTTTTTGTCTTGTTCTGGACTTTGACTTCTGTGCTTCCCCAGAATGAGGTGTGTGAAACAACAGCTTGTTCAGTCCCTCCTGTTAATGGAATTCATCTCTTACAAAGTTGCTGTAAAAAGAATGTAGGAGGGCTCCTGACTTCATCCTCTTGTGCACATAAGTGACCCTTGTTCATGTCACCTTTTTGCCTCCAGGCTCCCAAGCTAGCTTCTAATTCTAGGTGCCGATACATTATCAGGTGGCTGGACTCTGCTAGCAGGGAGGGTGTTGTACCCTCATCTTTCTGTTACAACCACATGCTTGTCATGATTGTCAGATGTACTTTTCAGCAATGTTTCCTTTCCATTCATCATATCTAGATAACTGTTAATGGAAATGTGAAACAGTAAGATGCTTTTGTCAGTTTTTATCTTTTTTTTTTTTTAAATTCTGGAACAGTTTACTCTTACACATCTGTGCACCATCCTGCTTTGGTTTTGATTATTTTTTTTTTAATTATAACATTAAGAGCTTTTGTTTTTAAACATGACAAATAGATGTAGCCGTTCAATTTACAATTGTAGCTTTTTTGCATTAGCCACAGCAGGTCAACAATTTCATTCCTGGTTACATTGAGCTGGCCAGTTCTGTTCAGGGGTTTCTGAAATTTGCTGTCTGCCTTCACTAGGCTGTAAGGTTTCATTTTGTCAGCTCCATGCTATTTCATTTATCAAAGGTTGTATTCTCCAGCTTCTGTTATCAGATTGTGCCTAATTGAATACTTTTTATTGTACAGCATGTGCTCTGTGTTATCCATGTCTAATAACAAAAATTGCCACCTTTCATCACTTGCTTTCCCTGTTGTGAAGTTGTCACATCAGATACTTGTGGCCTTTGCAGCTTTGTGGTCATTACAGATTATCATGACAGTGGAAGTTTTCTTGCTGCAGTTTTTAAACATGTATGACTGTTACAATAAAAGCATTTATTTTGTTCACACTTTTAAACATCTGCCTGAATTATTCATGAAGGAAATTGCATTTCCTTAAGTATTAATTCTGTTAAGTGAAGGACAAAAACCAGTTAAAGAATAAATGGACCTGTTCCTAATCACACATAGTTGATAAAACTGCAAATAATTATTTTAAGGGTCTTATCAGTTTTAGCTGTGTATTTTAAACACATTTCTCAAATAGCAAAAAGTTAATTTAAATGAGATACTTTATCCGTTACTTTTAAATGCAAGTTTTGATGGCTGACTGCCCCTGCCTGTACAACTGGAAATGTGCTTGCAGACCTCTGTGGAGACCAGTTGGTTCTAGGAGCCTTAGTGTGCTTCACAAGGGTCTGGTGCTACCTCACTTGGGAGCAGGGGCATTGAAGTGCACATAAAGTGATTTCACTTCAAACTGCATCATCACAGAAGGGGGTAGATACTTCAGTTTGGAGGGAGTGGGACCCCTTCACTCACTACAATATTGCTTTTTAATGGAGAAAACCTTCATTGCTTGGTTTCTTTGCCTGATTGATGATTCATTCTTTTATTTCATTGTAAAGAGCTGTTCAAGGCTGAGTGCTTTCTTCAGCTCTTGTAAATGACAATTAATTGTAGTTTGAAAGTCTCTTAAATTGAACATCCTTCCACTTGTGGGGTGACAAACCTTCCTGTTAAACAGCTGAAGTGGTAGTGGTGTTTTTAGATTAATCTTGGTTTTTTTCCTCTGAGTCTGTTAAGTTCAAACATTTCAGCTCATTCTGAAGAGTGATAGCAGCTTCCCTAAACAGTCTGATATTTTAAACATAGGATGGCAGAAAAAAAAAACCCAACACAACAGACAAAACCCGCTAAAAACCTGTCACACAGATACTTTCTTTTTCATGTTCATTCATAATTCATTAATATACAGAGATTATTTTCATTCTTGAATTGACTGTTTTTCCCATGTTTTATGTTTAAAAGGTGACGTGCTTTAGAACCAAGACAATTTATTTAGATAAATATTAAAAATAATTATTTTAGTGCATTTATAGACTTTGCTGTTTTTAGAAAGAATGCTTGGTTTGGTTATTTGAGTTATGGGTGTCCCTACTGTCAATATATAGACTGTTAAATGTCATGAAGAAAATTCCCTGATAAAATGGAAGATTTCTTAAGAGCATTCAGGGTAGGTTTTTACACTGATACAACAGGACTTCAGATAATCAGAACACTTTCAGTTCTATTCTAAAGAATAGCCTAAGAAAATTTATCAGAGCTGGTATAATCCTCCCTGCTCCAGATGCCCAGGTTCAGGAAGCATTCAGTGCTCAGCCCACTGGAGCTCCACATTGCTCCTCTAGAAGCACTGGTTGCTTTCCAGTGCCTGCTGGGAGAGTCTCCTTGGCTTCAGTTCCTTAACTCACTGTTTACATCAGGATTATGCCTAAATTACACCTATTAATTGCTAGACTAATCTTCATGCTTTGAATTGCTAGTCTGGATGGCAGACACTGGCTTTATCTTCTGCTCTCTGCCACTGAGACTTGTTTGTTTTGGTTTGGTTTTTTTTCCCTTTTTCCTATCCTTAATGTGCTACACTCCTTAGGGGTACATGGCCCTGTTTTATTCTTCTGGGGGAAATAACTCGTAAGATGTGGTCTGAGAAGCTCTCCCCACCAAGTGTTTTCAGTCCACACACACTCCACAGCAGTGACAGTACCTTCATTTTTGTAATGCACTGGCCAGTCAGCTGCTGCTGGTTCTTACCCTGCAGCCCAGCAGACAGAGCAGCTTTGTTTCTTAGTATTAGATTTCTGTCTTTTATGTGACAAATTCATGAGATAATTCCCAGCTCAGTATATCCCAGAGCTCAGTGCCCTCAAGGGAAAGGCTTCTTCCCACATGGAGCAGGATCAGCTGTTCTCACTGCTTTCCAGAGACTTGTCCTGTAGCTCTTTTCACCAACTTTCTGTTCCATGTCAGCTGTTGGCTCCCCTGGTGCTCCCCAGAGCATTCCCAGAACAGCAGTCAGTATGTTCTGGCTGGGCTGGTGCTGGATCATGGTTGCTGCATCTTGGATCCTTTGGGATGTGATCTCTGTTGTTCATTTGGTATTGTCAGTCCTGTTGCTTCATGGCTTAACAGCAGAATCCAAACTTTCACAAGTGGAAGCTGAAGTGAGCAAGATAAGATGAGCTTTTATTTGATTAGCATATGCTCCAAATGAAGCAAACCCTAATTAGCTGCCTTCAGCTCTGTAAAATCAAGCTGCACTCCATGGCCTGTGTCCTACTCTGTGTATCCTGGGCAGAGCTGTGCAGATGCTGCTGTTAGCAAGGTCCTGGTCACCTATGTCATTATATTCCAGCACATTCAGCACAACGTGTGACTGTGACAAGCTCTGAGAACAGGAGCAAGGAGAAGGGAGGCAGAATATTTTGTATTTTCAGGCTCTGCTCATGAAAATCTGAGGTGAAGTTCTGAGGGTGTAGGGGGAGAGACTTGTAACAACTGTTTGAGGTATTAAATGGGAGTGTGACAGAGGTGCTGGGATGGGAAAAGGGCATCAGGTTTTGACAAGAGATCTGGTTTTTTTGGAGATGGCTTCCTCCTCTGCCAACCTCCCTCCTGTGGCTACTTAACTACAGGGGAAAGAATGATTTGAAATCAAATACTACTTTACTCATAGAAGTATGATGCACTGTAATGAAAGGGTATTTGGTTGAAGATCAAAACACCTTTTTTCCAAGCAAATTGCTCTTTCTCTTGGACTCAGTGCAGCATCAAAGTGGCAGTGCCCACGTCACTGGAGCCAGAGGCACGTTCTCCAAAGGCAGCTGCATCGGAAGTGGCATTTCCCTCTTGTTTTGCTTAGAAACTATTTGATAGCCCCCCCTCAAGAAAACCCTATGCAGGATGGAGCTGGAAGATACTCCTTTTGAATTGGAAAAGCTTCTCTGGCTAAAGCCCTGTTGATTCATAAAAAGATGTTTGTCCTTGAGGGTGTAATTGGAACTCTGGATTGCACATTAGCCATCAGAGCACTCAGAAACTGGGGTTTGAAACCAATTTGGAGAGACCTTCTTTTGGCTGGTAGGCAGCTGTCACTTCCCAGTGCAAAGGGCTGTCAGGAACAGTTTGTCTGGTTAGAAATGCAGCAGAACCAGTCCTGCTAGATTGGTTTCCAGTTTGCAGAAGTAACAGAGAATGGACTCACGGGAGGATTGATAGAAGCAAGATGACCAAATACTCCTTTTTCATTTCACTCTGCTCCCATCAAGACTTGTTTTGGTAGCTTTGCAGTAGAGAAAGGTGCCTTTCCCATATTCCTGCTTCAGGCCTAGCTGTGGGGAGTGCTCTGCTGGGGCAGTTTGCACACAGCAGAGCTTTGCCCCAGCAAGACCCAAGCGGTGTTACCTGCTGCACGTAAAGCACCAGCGACTCCCCTTTTCACCCTGTGTTTGACAAGCTGTTGCTGGTTCTGTCTCTGATAGGAAAGAGAAACTCTTCAGAAGCAGCTGGACGAGGCAAACAGAGAAGCCCAGAAGTACCGTCAGCAGCTGCTGAAGAAGGAGCAAGAAGCAGAGGCCTATAGGCAGAAGCTGGAGGCCATGAACCGCCTCCAGACGAGCAAAGAAGCTGTTTAACCCCAAATGAAGCCCTGCAAAGCCTGTTACTCCCCAAACGCTGCAGTACCATCTTGGAACTGTACAGACATAGGATTGCATACTAGAGGAGATGCTACAAGTTGCTAACTGGACTGAAACCGTGAGCTCTGGTGAATTTCTTGTAACATAAAAACTCTTGAATTTAGAAATTGTGAAAAGTATTTAAAATGAAATACTGTAAATAGCTGGTTTTTTTACAGTTTCCAAATGAGTTGATAAATCTTTTTGAAGGGATCCAGAAACACGAGAAGCCAATGTTTTTGTGAAAACTTTGATTTTAGTATGAATCTAACCTCTGAAAAACAGAACAGTTTTAAGGGTGATGTTGTTGATTTAAGCTGTCAACTTGAAAACTGATCATGTGACAAAATGAATTAACAGTTATTTCTACATGGTAACAATTGAAAACGTCTCTGAATAAGACATTTCCAGGTGGAAATCTTTGTACAGCTTTAAGTAGTTGTCTCAGATTCTCTGAAAACCAATATTTTTTTTTAATTATTATTATTTTAGCTGGTGAAATTTTTATATTTAATTTCAGATATATCCAAGTAGATTTACATGTATATGAAGCTAATATTTTTTAAACTTTTCAGTTTGTACATATGCTGCATGTTTTTATAATTTCTACACATACATCTTGCATAGGTATTTTTCAGCAAAGATGAAAAAAATGATGAGAAAAACGTTTAGCCTATAGGTCATTTGAAGTAAGCTAGCAGCCAGTTTTATTGTGGATGGTATATATATTGAAAGAATGTAATTTGTAATTAAAAAGAAAAAAAAATCTGAATTTGCATAATAGAGGCAATTAAAAATGTGGTAGTGGAGGCATTGCAGCTTCACTCTGTATGTCTTACAGTTTTTCTGTACAAACAATTCATTGAGTGATGACTAGAAGGGAATGTCTCCACTGGAACATGAGCAGTGGCTCTTAGAATATTCCTATTGATCTCTTTTTCCCTTGGAATTATTTCAGCGATGCTTTTCTTTCTGAACGGACTTTTGCATTTTAATTATGCAATTGGACAAGTCATTATTACTTTTTTTTCCTGTTGTAGTGATGCTCTTGTTCCCCACCATCATTGTTCTTCACTGTGATCCTGTGTTCATGTGTGTCTGTGCAGTGATCTACTCTGCTTTGGATTTAGAGAGCACGTTACATCCTCAGAGCATTGTCACATCTTCCCAAGATTTTTCAGCCCTTGCTGTACTGCCTGAGGCAGGAGAGTGAGTGTTTCTCAGTTTTACAACTGGTGTAAGTGCAACACAGGGAGTGTTCAACAACTGGCCCAAGACCACGTGGATCTGTGCTAGACCTGGGAATGGATCTCAGGAGTTCCTGGCTTCTAGTCCTGTGCTTAGACTGAGCTGCCTTAAGATTGTTCAGTGCTGTGTTCCATTAAATTTTGAACTACTGTGCAGATTTCCTTTTTTTTTTTTTTTGTAAGATAAAACTCATTGTGCTTTGCTTTGTTGTTCCATGTTTCACTGCTTTTATGGAATTGTTTATATAAACAAGCAAAAAGTCTAGTTTACCTATACTGTACACAGAAGAATTACCCTTAAAACTGTACTCTGGCCTACTTTTTCTATTTTACAATTAAATATCTTTTCCACATATATATAGTGTAGGATCAATTCCATTCCAGTTGTTTTGTGTGTGTGTTACAAGGTTGAAGCTGTGCATTTGGAAAAATAGGAAAAAAGGCTTAAAATGGCCTTCACAGGTAGGAGGGAAAGAATTGCCTTATCAACATGAAGTAAAATCTTCCTTCAGACTTTGGCTTGAGTTTATGGAATTGGCAGTTAGGGAAAAGTCCTAAATACCCTCATATTAGTATATATTTGGCCTCAGAGTAAGCAAAATCTAATAAAAAGAGGAAAATCTATGGTGGTGGTTTTTAGAAAAAAAAGATTTTCAAGGATCTAGTCCCTTGCTAGGAGCTGAAGCAAGGCTGGTGTGTTTCAGAGGTCTGTTCAGAAGCTCTCCACTGTGTCAGCACTGACCACAGGACTCAGTTAGGCAGGTCAGTTGTGCTAGGCTCCAAATTCTGTGATCTGAATCATGTTGTGTGTCCTCACATCCCACAGCCCTAACTGCAGCTTAATCTCTGTGACCCCTTGGTGATGATAAGGATTTCAGTGTTGGCCTGAGCAGTGATAGTGGTAACAGTGGCAGTGGTCACATCCAAGTGGACAATTTCCCACGGCTCTGAGGCACAGACCTTTAGAGCAAACAATGAAAAGAACCTCTTCTATTCATTCTGCTTCCTGTGAGCAAATATTCTAGTCTTCATTGTCCATGAAAAAAACCCTCCTTCCAAGTGCAGGGTAGCTATTGCAAAAATTTCTTTATCACCAGCAATATTTACCCTCCCTGTAGTTCCTTATCACCTGTTTTATTCTGGTTCCAAACAGACTCTACTGTTTGTTCTCTTCTGCACAGGAGGAGAAACCAACCTGATGAAACCATCACCTTTGAGCCAAGGCCTGGAGCTTTTGTCACAGGGAATATTGATTGTGCAGTTTGAAAGCATTGTGAGGAGTGTAGCTTCTTATTTGCTGTTCCAAATCAAAATCATACAAGTAATTAGCTACCAGCTTTCTATGAGCAGAGGTTCATCTATATTCATGTGCTAGTTACTTGGAATGACCAAGTATCTCAATTGTTGAGAACTCAGCTCTTTTTGAGTTGGTCCTCTGCTTGATGCCAGTCTCCCCTTCTCCTGCTCCCCTTGTTCCCCTCATGTAGGTGGCATTTACAGTAAAGCCAAGTGAAGTTCATAAATTAATACTGTGTGGGCAGCTGCTTCTTTTTTTCCAGAGAAATGTGAAGATACAGCAGATGAATTTGCAGTCAGACTGTTTTTTTATTCTCCACTCCTTTAAATACATTTTAATCAGTTGGGTTTTTTTGTCATTTCAGTGTAATCTGATGTGCATGTATCAGAGCATCTTTGTCATATCTGTGAGCCAGTTCTTTCTGCAATATCTAACCCCAGCAGAAGCTGGGAAGGGCTTCCCACTCCTCTGTAGAAAGTTCACTGTGGAGAAAAATGCAACAACTTGCTGGAGTAATGGAAGTGTTGAGGCATGGTGAGGCAGAAAACCCAAGCTGCCCTCAGACAGCTCTGCTGCATGATGGGAACAGAGCCAGTGCTGCTCAGTACCAGGGGAAGGGCCTGCCCAGCCTGCTGTCCTGTCTCAGCAGGGCCAGCCTGAGCTGGAGTTCAGGGGACAGCAAAAGCAGGGAGAGCCTATATTGTGTGAAATACTAATTTATCTTTCTGGTGCTTAGTTTGCAAGTCCTGCCTCTCTCTCTTCCCAGGGCTGCGTCAGTGTAAATGAGTTCCTTCTGGTGAAGAAAAATGCTCAACTATGGTGTCAAAGGTTGTGCTGCCAAAGATAGGTCAGGAGGTGTTTTCAGGTCTTAAAACTGGAACAAGGGGGAATCTGCATGGCTGTTCTTCCATGGTGAAGGCCAGTCTGGGTGGAAGACTTTGAGGAATTCTAGAGATCCAAGGCCACATTCTAGTGCTTATGCCTATTCTATGTGAGAAGAGCAATTACACTGGGGACAATAATGTGGGGACAGTCCCTGTGGGGGTGCAGATGCAGACTCTTCATAGTCCTACAATTCTTTAAGGAAAAAAAAAACAAACCACCAAGCAAAACCAAGTTCCCTTACGCAGTGTCAGTGTCTTGTTTTAAGGACTGCTACTTGTTTACTAGATTATCATGGCTGCTTTGATTTGGTTTTGGAAGCTCTTGAGGTTTTTCTCTCCCACAGTTCCGACATTAATGCATCTTCTATTCCTGCCATGGATGACTGAGACTTCTGAAAGATTGCTGGAAAATGGAAAAGGGTTAGAGGCAGCTCCTTTTTAGTGGTATGCATCAAAAGAGCACAGAG
Source organism: Ceyx melanurus (assembly GCA_024611195.1). Classification (NCBI taxonomy): domain Eukaryota; kingdom Metazoa; phylum Chordata; class Aves; order Coraciiformes; family Alcedinidae; genus Ceyx; species Ceyx melanurus. The sequence goes on along the minus strand of JANHGL010005528.1, from coordinate 7,863 downwards.
GAAAACACAGGAGAGACTAAAAGCTGGGAGGAGTTAGATAAACACTGCCCAATAACCTGCCTGCCTTAAACCTTCTCCAGAGTGCGTGAGTCTGAGAGATAAAGGGGGAGCTATAAAGGGTGAAGCAGCCAACAGGGCACCAGACCAAGCTGCCCACAGCTCTGGAAAGCTCGTGTCCCCTGTTTGGAGAGGTGCTCTGAGAAGGAATCAGTATGGAGCCTGAGGAGTACAGACAGAGAGGTGAGTGAGCCTCTGCTTTTGGAAACAGGTACCATTTGCTCATGGAAATCAATTGGTGTAGGGCTGAGAGTGGGACCCCAAATGAGGATGGGCTATGAAGTCTTTATTGCACAGATTTCATTGAGACTTCCATCTGCTGAGGCTGAGACAAAAACATGTCCTGGGATTGAGCTTAAATTAATGGATTTAGGGGCAGTGGATGACTGGGGCTTTTTGTTCTTCCATTAACAATAACAGGGGCAAGCTGGAAAACTGATTCTGAATAAACTTGTGCTAAGGAGTTACAGCCAATGGCTCTTTCCCAGCTGATACCATGAAACTTAAGTGATGTGGACACCATTCTGGTGATGGGGCTTCCAGGGCTGGAGGAGATTGCCTAAGAAGTGCAGAAAAGTTGTGGAGCTATGCAGCTGTCTTCAAAGGATGCACAAGGGAATGTGCCTCTAAAACCAGGGCAGCATGGGGCATTGTAAACATTTCATTTCTGTGAATGCACTTTCAGTTCATTTGCAGACAAGAAAACCTGTCTATACTCTCAGTAATCAAACTGATTGTATTTTCAGGGTATATTTGAACTATTCAATAATGATACTGAAATAACCTTGTGAATCTGCTCTGTCCCCATGAAGCCTGTTCTAGAAGCTGGCTTCTTATGTTATGAAGTGGAACAAGCAGGGTGTAGGAGAAAGGTTAGTTCCTGGGAACAGCATTCCAAGCCCTGTCCAATGCTAATACCAGAATGTGTGTGGTGCTAGTACTGCCAGTTAAGTTTTCTTGCAGTGAAAACTGAAAGCACTGGGTTGCTTCTTGCAGGGAAGGAGATGGTGGATTACATTTGCCAGTACCTGAGCAATGTGAGAGAGAGACGGGTGACTCCTGATGTGCAGCCAGGGTACATGAGAGCCCAGCTGCCAGACTCTGCCCCCATGGACCCAGACAGCTGGGATGACATCTTTGGAGATATAGAGAAGATTATTATGCCTGGGGTAAGAACTAAAGTATAATCATGACAGGAAAAAGCCCTTCCTACCTGTGGTGAACACCCAGTCATGGCAGTGCACAGACTCTGTGCAACATTTACCTAGCAACCAAAATGTAAAGTCTTGTAGGTGTTATGGAGATGACTGTTGTGTTCCTAACTCCAACTTTAGGAGATGTATTTTCGAAGTATTTGATATGTTAAAAATAGCTCATGTTTGTTTAGAGGGAAACAATGATTTCCTGACACTGGTGAGTTTAGCTTCTCAAGACCTCCACCTGCTGCTGATGTGCATCATCTCAATTGGAGATGTGGAAGCTCAGGCACAGCAAAGTGAAACATCTCTTGCCCAAGGTCATGTACATACAAGACTTGTCTCCTGCTGTTTGGATGTAAAGATCTTTTTCTTGTAATTAATAGTGCAGATTCTGCTAAGGGAGTTCATATCACCAAATTAAAAGCTTTATATAAAGAAGCTGTCAAAGTCTTTTAACATTTTCTTTAGGTGTTTGCAGAAAGCTGTTCTGATGTAGAAGTGTTCATGTTAGACTTACACTGGTGTCCCACACACAGGCTCCTTTAGGTGTATATAGGGGCTATATAACTGTCAGCTGCTGTGTGTAGCTAAAGGCAAGCTGTTGTTGGACATTCAAATGAGCAAGAACAACTTTATTGCAAGGATTCCCCTTAGAAAGATAAATATTTTGATAAATATTTCTGACTCAATTGTGCAGTGTTCAGAAGACCATCCCTTCCTGTTCAGAATGTTGTCTGTTTCATTCAGATAAATGCTTTTGCTATAATTTGAATTTATCTCATAACGACCCAGCATTATCATTTGCTAGTTCTGCACTCCTGGTGATACCATCTCTGTAGCTTTCTGCTAGCACATCTATAATGGTACATGTTATGTTGCTGGGATCCTTTTCCATCCCTTTAAACAGATGCTAATCATTATGTTTTGTGCAGAATTTTGTGACATTTCCAGACTTAACTTGTAGATCATTTTCTTCCAGGTAGTCCACTGGCAAAGTCCACACATGCATGCCTACTTTCCAGCTCTTACTTCTTGGCCTTCACTCCTTGGAGATATGTTGGCTGATGCAATTAACTGCTTGGGATTCACATGGGTAATTTATTTTTTTCAGTTATTTGTGATATTCATCTCCTGTGTATATTATGCAGGAGCAGGTCACAGTCATTTTTTTCTTGTTCTGTGAATCAGTATCATTATTTACTTTAACCAACTGTATCTTATTTGCATAAAAAGTTGAATAAATAACAAATAATGTGAGAGCAGCAATTACCTGGTAGTAAGAGGTGAAAGATGGAAATATTCTACTAGAAGTTTATGTTTTCTAATTCTTCACATATCCCACTGTGAACATTGTTCCTTGTCAGCTACTCTCAGGGCCAAGGCTGTTACACAAGCAGAACAGCTTCCATCTTTCTTTTTTTTCCTACTTTTCAGAAAGCCTCCCTTAACTCTCAGCTGGAAGCTGGGTCAGTGCCCTTTCTCTTTAGAGACTAAGGACATGTACTTGTGTGGTCAACTGCAATTCCATACTTTAGGCTCAAATGGCTTATTGTGAATTTTTTTAATGACTAAAATTATTGATAGTTTAGAAGCTCAACAGTGAGGTGATGCAGGTAATCTGGGGAGAGCATTTTAAGGATGTTGAGAGTCTATTTTGTGTTCAAAGAGAGCAACTGGTAATGAGCAAGGTACACAGAGCTCCCCCTCAACCTTACCACAGAGATCTCTATTACAGAATCCACCAAGCAAACTGATACCTACAAGAGCCCTGTGTTCTGCTAGGTATGGGCCACAGTATTAGTTAGCTGCTTACATAGCCAGTGCTGCAAAGCTTGTCAGCTGCCTTTGTTTCACCTAGGTGACATTTCTCCCAAGACAATTAAAAAGTGTTAATAGCTATTAATTAAATGTGATATGAGGTGTAGCCTAAGGGTTATACTCCTGTGTTCACAGGGTGAGTTATAACAATTCTCTTTTTTTTTCTAGGCTTCCAGTCCAGCCTGTACAGAACTGGAAATGAATGTGATGGATTGGTTGGCTAAAATGCTGGGCCTCCCAGATAAATTCCTGCACCACCATCCTGACAGTGTGGGTGGAGGAGTATTACAGGTAGGGGAGGTCATAGGTGGCCTTATCAACCTTTGTTTGCACTCAAGTGAATTTCCATTTTGCTAATAGTTTTCCTGCAGGCAAAACCAATGAGATTTGCTCTCTGAGTCAGATTATAGGGACAAATCCCAATTTGAAATTACTTTCCTGAATTTTAGTATAAAATATAGAAGATTATAAAATAGAAATTGTTATTGCTTTTAGTCCTAATTGTGTAATGGACAAGGACCAGGTAATCTTGTGCCCTTACTAAGGATAAATGAGAGTCAGATTTGGTTTCTTCAGTCTGTTTCACATCACTAGATTATTCACTGAAGTGAGTTTTACCCAGAGAGGGAATCCTTGTCACTGGCCTTTTTGCCAGTTGTCCTTAGCCACCCAATAAATTAATTTTCCTTTTTTTTTAATGTCTAGTTTGTGAGTTGTTAAGATCAAGGTCTGAACCTTTAGCTCCTTTCCTCAGCAAGTGTCCCCTGGAATCAGTGCTGAGTTGCTATAAAGAGCTTGGCTCAGGTTTGCCATTTTTATGGGAGGTACTACATTTTACCTGTAGAACAACAAAAGGAAAATGTGATTTATTTGCTCTCTCCAACTTGGTTATGCATGTTAAAAATATATAGCAGTTAAAAGACTTTGTTTTGTGTTGCTGGCCCATCAGCTGGTGAGTTTCCACTGCATCCCAGAGAGCAGCAGTGGAAACACAGGAGGCAGTGGGCACTGCAGTGCCTCAGGAAATCCCTGACAAAACAGCAATAAAGCAGCAGTATGTTGCAGTAAATGAGCAATATCTTTGCAGAGCACTGTGAGTGAATCAACCTTGGTTGCACTGCTAGCTGCCAGGAAAAGCAAGATTCTGGAGCTGCAGCTTTCTGAGCCAGGCACTGATGAGTCCTCCCTCAATTCTCGCCTCATCGCTTACGCATCCGATCAGGTAGGTTCTGATGTCACCAACAGATTCCCTTCTGCTGTCCCACCCAGCCCACACCACATGAGCACACATTTCTGAGAGAAAAACACAACCACCAGTGCCTCACAAGCATGCATGTGCCCCTCTGATGTTGCTTTCTGCAGCAAAATCCGTGGGAGAGGAGGTTTTGTGAGGTGTTCTCGAGAGGTTTTTGCATGACTCATTTCAGAGCTTCCTTCCTGTTTTTCACCAAGCCCTGCTCCAGTAACTAGGTGCTGATCTCATGGTGCTTCAGATCTTGTTTCTACAGTCTCCACTCAGACAGGCACATCCCTCTGGTCTCCACTCAGGGCCTCTGTGCCTGTTGTTGGAGGAGCCATCTGCACAGTGCTGACTGCCTGCAAACTGTCCTTGGGCTGCTGAACTGAGCAACTGTGCCCCCTGTGAGAACTTCTTTAGTTAACCTCTTTAGTTACTCTCTTCCTGTAACTAAAAAGGCTTTTCTTGTGAGGGGGTTTAGGTCTACCCAGAAGTAGGCACACTTCAGGGTTTTCTTATGGCAAATAAACAGAGGTTGTCCCATTTTTGGAGACTCCTTTAAGATCTGAGTTTTGATAAATAGCTTTTTGAACACAAGGTGAGGATGCCTATTATTATAATTTAGCAACAAATACCCAAATAAATGGAGCATATGCATTCCTTGGAGTACATGGTTCTTTTAGTTACAAAGAAAACTTTTAGGCTTATTGTACTATGCATTATAATAAAGACCTTATCTCTGCTTTTCTTTCAATCACTATATTTTATAGGCCATTAACTTATCACAGCTGTTCAGCCCCAGAGCTTGCTTTCTTCTTCATTCTTTTTTTTAAGGCCCATTCTTCTGTGGAAAAAGCTGGTTTGATTTCTCTGGTGAAGATGAAATTTCTGCCAGTGGATGAGAACTTTTCCCTCAGAGGTGAAACTTTGAAGAAAGCCATTGCAGAAGACAGAAAGAAGGGCCTAGTACCAGTCTTTGTATGTTCAGCTTTTTGGTTGGGGGTATTGACATAGTGTTGTATTCTTAATGTTGACAGAAAATTGCATCTTTAACATTTGTTATTGTATTAATATATATTAGCAAAAGGTTAAAACGTATACAAGAATTCCTATTTTAGTGAAGAATTGTTTTCAATATTATTTTGACTGTGATGAACTTTCTACTTCTAAAGTGCTGCATCCATTTAGTTTAAAAAAAAAAAAGTGATCTTAACAGGTTTGTTTTCCTTTAGGTTTGTGCAACTTTGGGTACAACTGGTGTCTGTGCTTTTGACAATCTCTCAGAACTAGGTCCAATTTGTAAGTATCTTTTTTTTTCCTGAGATGAGTAAGAGAATTTTTCATGCCAAAACCAAGGAGAGTAGAAACACCAATCACCTGAGTTTTTCAGACGTGTCTCAAAGATCAGTGGAGTTTCTCTTTGCAGTGATTTCTGTAGGATTTAAATTAGGATGTTAAAATACATTCCATACAAGGTGGATGATATCAGTTTGCCAACTGATAAATCTTTATTAAGTGGTTAGTCAGGGAATAGAGACTTTACAGTGCAGAGTGCAGTACTGTAGGATGGATACATAAATATTTAACCTAGAAAAGGAGTTTTGAAGATAGTGCTTGGTAAGACATTCTTTGTAGACAATAGTTCAGTAGGCAAATTTGACAAGGTTGCAGATTTTGTTGCAGATTAAATTCTGACAGGTAAGTAGCTGCTAAAGGTCTGTGGCACTTACCTTTATGGGTCAGAGTGTGGCTTCTATGTCTGGATCCTTTTTGCTTGCCACCATGTCTCTGTTCTGACTGTACTGTAATTTCACTTAGTAAAAAGGTGAGTCAGAGAAAGCAAACATTAAATATCCTCACTCATATGAAATGTGGAATAGTCAATTCTGTTACAGATCCTTCTGGTTTAACTAATATTCTGTGGTTTAGAGTTCTGGATCCACAACTAGAAAGTGAAACTAGTTGTGAGTTGTTTGTCTTGCTTGCTGTTTTGTTGTCAGCCTGTCCACCTCCTGCAAAAACATGCAGCTAGTTTTCAGAGAGGAGAGTTTAAGGATATACTTGGATTCCTCATGTCCCTTCTATAACAATCTCAATTTCAACAGGTGATGCTGAGGGACTCTGGCTTCATATAGATGCTGCTTATGCAGGAACAGCATTTGTGTGTCCTGAATTCAGGTTGTTCTTGGATGGAGTGGAATATGCAGATTCCTTCACTTTCAACCCTTCTAAATGGATGATGGTTCATTTTGACTGCACTGGATTTTGGTGAGTAAAGACAAGCACAACACCACAAGGATAATGTGCACATTGTGTAGTCTTCCTCTGCACAATTTTTTTTTGCTAAATACAGTTCATTCTGCAATTGACAGGGTTAAGGATAAATACAAGTTGCATCAAACCTTCAGTGTTAACCCTGTCTACCTCAGACATCCCAATTCAGGAGCTGCTGTTGATTTCATGGTAAGTTGTTCTTGGAGTTGATATTTTTAAGTTGCCTATGAAATGTTCAGACAGGCTGAAATTCCTCACACTCTGGAAGGTGCTTATCTAGTAGCTGGTCTTATGACATAAAAGCATGACACCAATTATACTGAGATTAAATAATGCAGATTAAATAATAAAACTTTGAAATGAGCCTTGGTTATGAAAGTTAATGAAAAAATTGCTTTCAGAAATAGAGATTGAAGCACTTAAGATTTTTTTACACAGCCTTGCCTTTTTTAGGTAATTTCTGTGCATTGTGTTGCTGAGGTAATTCCTTCTAATGGCATTTGGGTTGGTTTTCTTGTGTCTCTGATATGTAATAGGAAGGAGTAAGCAATGGAAACACCATGCTCTGAAACAGCAGCAGAATGATTTACATTTTCTATCAGACTGAAGTATTTATATGAGCTGAGACATTTCAGATCAATTTCACAGCAGCTGTCAGTACAGTAAAACAAAAGAATATTCTCTGCCAATTTTCTGCTATGATCTCACCCTGGTCCTGAAAAGATAAATTGTTTTGAAATCAATAGTGCTTCTCACTAGTGTGAGTGTAGAGAAGGGAGGGAAAAATGTACCAAGGAGTCCCTCTCGTGGTTAAATAAGACCCTGCATCCACCCTGTGTAGCTCCCTGCAGGTATTTCTTTCCAGGCTGTGTCACACTTTTCCATGCAGTGAGTGTTATTTCCATTGGAATTAACTATACTGACTCTCACTGTTTATAGTTGATTCAAGAAAACGTTCAAGGCAGCTCTCCATAGGCAAATGGTAGGAACTGAAGTGAGCACTCAGTCCTAAACTGTAAATGGACACCTCTTAAATGGATAATTCTTTCTAAGTGAAAAAAGGTGTTATTACCTGGTAATGAACCACAAATTGTAAGCATATCTAGGCCACAAATGAAGCAGAATAGCCAAAATCTTTTATTTGCCACCAAGATACTGAAGGGAGTGGAGCATCTCCCTGCTGAGGAGAGGCTGAGGGAGATGGGGCTCTTTAGCCTGGAGAAGAGGAGACTGAGGGGGGAGCTCAGCAGTGTCTGTCAAGATGTTCAGGGCAGCGTA
>JANHGL010005525.1:0-30552 GCA_024611195.1 Ceyx melanurus | reverse complement strand
TTTAGGGACCCTGGCAGTGTAGGGTTAATGGCTGGACTTGATGATCTTGAAGGTCTCTTCCAGCCAAATGATTCTATGATTCTATGATAATGCAGCATATTTCCTCATTGTCCTTATCTCTTGCCCCTTTTCCAGAGCTGCATTTTGGTGGATATGCCTTGTTGACAGAAATGCTTGCTTTTCCTTTTTCCTTGAAAAAAAAAAAAAAGAAAAAAAAAAAAAGACACAGCCCTTACAGGAGTATGTGCAGAGAGCGAGAAATGCCTCTCATCACCAAAGCACCTAGAGCTCATGCTCATCCATAACCTCTATGGATATATTCTCCAGATAAATTCAAACACACAAGAGATTCCATGCAACAATGTAACTGGAAGAACTAGGCTATGTGGCATTTAATAGGCACTCTCTCAGACATGCAGGTTATTTGATGATTGTGTCAACTTACAACCTTTCTCATTTCTTGGGATTTTGCTCTATGTATTCAAGAGCATCAGCATTTCTATAACCTAAACCTCTATTCACTATGGCTTATATATCTGCTGCAAACCTTCATTCTGAAATTAGCTGTGCAGTTTATTCCGCTGCATATGCTTTTAATAATTTAAAGCAGCTATGATCTCCTCAGCTGAGTGGCATTTTGCAGCATTTGTCCATATTGAGAACTACGCCTGCTTAATATTTGCAAACCAAGATAAACAGAGACAAAGGAAAGGAAAAACAATTTACAGCTTTCCAATGCACACACATCCAGCAACACTTTTCTCTACCAGCAAATACATCACAAACACATTAGGCCAAGAGCAGCAGATGTAAGGAGTGCCAGGTCTTTGAAATAGTTTATTTTACAACCAATTAAGACCAATCGTCCGCAACCTAAAAATTCTCTAAGTTGGCAGTAACACTAGGGAAGCAGAGACCTCTGCTAAAAGGCCCTACTAAGATGTGGATGTAAACATAATTGCAAAGTCTGTTTCTTTTACACAGAAAAAGATAACATCTGGTTAATTTGTGCACAGAACTCTGCTACTTTTTTTTTTCTTTTTTTCTTTTCCCCTTGAATGTACTCACCTATACTTTTATATAATGTAGCAAACTAATTGCTGTATTTGTATATGCACTGAAAGATTCAGGGAGGAAACTCTCACCAAGATGATCTGCCTGGCCTCTGAAGTTTTTCATGTCTGTGGGAACAGAGCTGCTTTCTTTCAAAGGCAGCTGAAATGCATTTCTAGGAAGGGCTCCGCTTTCTGCAAAGCGTTTTGCTAATGCCCCAGAACTTGTGGCTCTTACACACCCTGAAAGCATCCCGAGTTCCTGCCTTTCCTTATGCAGTTTTATTGTTTTTATGCAATGTTATCTATAAGAAAGCCAAACAAGAGGAGCAACTTTCCAGAAACTCTTCCTGTCTCACTGGCTTAAGAGTCTGCATGAGCCTGTTGAAAGTGACTGGCTGTCAAGGATGGCAGAGGTTGGACAAGCAAGAGACCACCATGGCCAGCAAAGTCCTGGCTTCTTTGTGGTTGTTTGGGTCTGTCTAAGCATCTGCCCATGACAGTTTTACAGAGGGTTTGAAGGTAAAGGGAGAAAATGTACTTGATGTTTAGTGCATTTGAAAAATCCTGCTGAGAAACCACAAAGAGGCTTTGTCAAAAATTCAATTAGTAGCCAAGGGGGCCACTAAAAATTCAATTAGAATGAGAGTAGGTGGGGCCTGATCAGATAGTTCCTGAAACAGAGAAGTAGCTTATGTCTGGTGCTAGTGAGAATAATCCTGAGTCAGATGATGGTACGGTCAAAGCAATGAGTGAGGAAGATTATCTTTTCACATCACTGAATAAATGAGTTTGCCTTTCTATTCACACTGCTTTTACATTTGGAGGCTTTCTAGAGATGAGTTTTCAGCATGCACTCCCTGCACTTTCAAATGACAGAAATTATGAATTAATTATTCCTTTCAGATAGAAATGAGGTTTTATATAATATTTTTAACTCCTGTTTTTGCCAAGTTCTCAAATGCCCACTTTCCAGTCCTGAATATGAAGGCTGGGTCACAGAAGTAGTCCCAGTTTGGTTATCTCACATCAAGAAAAACTCACCAGCAGGACTGGGGCTGCATAATGAAGTTCAGAATTATGAAGAAGCATTAAAAAATGAAACTATTCCCCAAGTGATTATGGTGTGACTTGCATTGGTTTTACCAGAAGTTCTTACTTGCTCCCAAGATCAGAACTATTCCCTGGAATGCACATCTACTGTATATTAGTCACTATTGGTCTAAACAGCAAAACATGCTGTGTATTTAATGAGTTGTCCTCAATTTAAGGCCTATAAAGAGTCCACATTTCCAATAGACCTTTTATAATTTAGCCCCATTTGCTGAAGATTGCCCGTTTAATGCAACACATCATTATGTTTTTATTGTTCGCTTTTTATGAACTGTACCAGATTAGCTGCAGAGAATTTACACTAGGTGCTCTAATTAGACCTTTATAGGTGGCCATAATTTTCTTTTCATGTACCCATAAAGACTGATAAATTAATCTGTAGGAACATGAACTCTGTCATCTTTTCTCTCTCTTCACCACTCACTCCTTGTTCTGATAAAGCCCTAATGAACCCTCTTGCACAGTTCCCTTCTGTTTTGTTTTCCTTTAAAGGCTAATTTCAACTAGACAATTCAACCAACTGCAATATTTTTCCATATATGATGCCAGAGAATAAGCAGCAAGCATGATCCTTTTTTTATATGATTTAATCATTTCCATTCTGAGCAGAAAACGATCCATTAACAATGGCAAACAAAGGGATGTGATCCATAAGATTGAATTTAGGCTAATTTATTTAACAGAGGGGAAAAGCAGGCAAATTAATCAATAGTAAACCCCTCAGCCACTATTTGTCAGTTAATTAGCAAAAAAAGAGTAGAAATAGAATCTTTCCAAAAAACAGTAGCAACAGAAGTTTTCTGATTCACAGTTTTAAATCTGAACTCACACAAAGGACATCACTCCAATTCAGAAAAAAAAATCAAAATTAAAACAAAACAATCATTTTCTATGCAGCAAAATCTTTAAAACTTCCTTATAGACATGTTTAAGACTCTGCTGATTTAAGTTAATTTTGAGATGGGGTTTGGATAGGCATATTTTGCTTTAGATGGGTGCTGCAGGATCACCATCCTTTTATTTTTTCCTTCTCAGGACAGAAATCAGCAAAGACAAATAACATGGTATACTTGCTAGTGCTGGCACCCACTTACAAACTGAAAAACATAACTTTTGCTGCTTTAAGTCCTTATCAATGGCTCATCTTCTTAAATATTGGCTCAGATTCAGCAATTATAGAAGGGATTGTTGATTGCATTCATACCTACAAAATGCACTCTTAAACACACAGACCATTTACTTCTTGGATATTGAAAGGAAAGAAGCTGTACTAGCAAAATAAGCCAACATGAGAGCAGCATGCTTGCTAATAAACTATTCAAGATATATCAGATAAAAATGTGACTTTGAGTTATTAAATGAATAAAAACACTATTAGTGGTCTCCACTGATGTGGTACTTAAGAGGTCTTGAGCATGTTTCAAAAAGTGCACTATACCAAAATGTGCTCCTCAAAACCAAGTACTAAGAAATAAATATGTAATTTTTAAAAACCTGGAGTTTGGGAAGATTCACCACAGATAGTACCCACAGTGAATGGTAAAGGAGTTGAGTCACCACTGGTGCTCTGTGAGATTACAGTATGTGGAAGAAGTCAGGATCAGGGCCTCACGCACCTTGGAACCAGAAAGTCCCACCACAAAGCTATCCTTAACATAGGGCGTTTCAGTTTTCCTTGGCCTCCTCTTTTACTACAGTTGGATTTTTTTGGCTTGGTTTTCTAAGAAAAAGAAGCACATGTGGTCCTCCCCCATGTGTACTTCTATGTGAATACTTACATCTGCCTAGTCTTAACCCTTAATTCTTACATTTGCTGGCCAATTTTAATCAAATGTTAAGATATAAATGAATCTGAAAACATTTTAGGTAACTGTATGGCTTTGACAATAGGCAGAGATAGAAAGCAGAGGTGTATCCATGATCCCACTAAGGCAAGATGACTGATTCCTTGGTAGACATCAGTAAATCCACTCAAAGCAGCCAGAAGTCACTTGTTCACAGCCCACGGAACAACTAGACATTTTTTTCAGGGGGTTGTTTTCCCCACACTAACTCTATCAATGTAAATCTGACACTGCAAGGTGACATCAGGACCCAAGTCCATCCCAGGATCAGGTGCTTAAGTGGGAAACACATACCTTGGGACAAATGAGCCTCATGTAGTGATTAAGGGCAACAGTGCCTTTCCTGATCGTGCCTCTCTGGCACCTCTCTTCTGGTGGAGGTGCCTTACACCATGCTGGGACCCTCATCCATCACACAGTGTCTTTGGGTGCTTGTTTCCAGCAGATCTCAGCAGATCTGCTTTTGCCCTGTGCTAAGCAACCAACATCTTAACTGTTAGCAACACTGCAAAATGCAAGCAACTCAAATCTTGCAACCATGGATTAAGCAATCTTGCTCCTAATTTGTGCCTCCTGCTTATTAACTTCTGATAAATTTTATCCAAAACAACAACTATAAAAAGGAATAACAAAAGTAGTACCTAAGGAAGGGGATGAGAGTGGAAAACATAATCCAAACTCCTCCTAGATGTAATCATTCCAAGAATATAATGAATTTTATATCAAGCACCAGTCTTGCTAGCCTCACTGAATTACAGGGCCATATATATATATAACCCCATCAAATTAAGTAATCAAGGCTGCAGTATGGCTCCTGGATTCAGCCAATGTCTTTTAATTACATCGGGGGAAAGAATATTAGGCCTTTGGAATGATTAAAGCCCACATGTGATTTTTCACATTATTGCTGGCAAGCACCTGGGATGTGTTTTTGTAAATGCACAGCTCACCAAATAAATCTGAAAGGTCTGTGGAGTTCTCAGCAAGAAAATGCTCCTTATCCCCATTTTATGGATAATTCTGAAGGGATTTTGCTCAAGTGAGGATATTTCCCTGGTCAATAAAGAAGTTGTTTAGTAGTGCTTGCATGCATGGCAGCAACGGCAGACCTGCCATGTGCTCTGGACAAACATTGGCATAACGGTGAATGGCATCTTCTACCAGGTGCTGACACTGTGTGTTAGAGGGCTTCCAGAGGAAGCAGGTTCATTAGCCATGTCCTCTACTGTTACTATCTGCCTTTGTTTAAACCCAGAAACATGCCACCCTCACAAAAGAACAGCTACTGTTTCTCTCAAAGGTTGGTGTTGCTTTCTGCACCTGAGGCATCACGACATGCTCAACCCTCTCCATATTCCCCCCAAACTGAAGTTCAGAGTCTCTTTTGGGCTGGCCATAGACTTTTAGGGGCAGCTGTCTATGAAGAAATGTTTGGCTCACAGACATGCTTAGAGCAAAGCCATATACATACAGTGAGTCACTGCATCCTATAGCAGCAGTTCACACTGTACCTATTTCCCCAGGCAGCTATCCTGCCTAACTGGGATAATTAATTTTGCTACCCAAAAGAAGCATTTAAACAGCCCTAATTCTCAAACCTACAGCGGGAGCTCCTTAGGAAGTTTCAAAGTCCCTGGAGCTCAGCACTATCCCTAAAGGGACTGAACATTCATGGGATGGAACCTTTTGGTCAAGCCTATGCTATGGTCAACTTGAGTATTCTTTGTGCATACCATTCATTACCATTCATCTTTAGGGACTGCATGAGATTTGCTGCTCAAAGACTTTGCTGCTCAGCAGGAACAAAATATAAGTGTGATGCATATACTTTTAAAGGAAGATCTGTCATACTTTTTACAAATTGAAAACTTTGCTTTAAAGAGCTAAAGCTTTTTGTGTCAGAAATCATTCAACAGAGTTGGAAACATCAGCAGTATCCCTAATGTAATAGCACCACTCCCCAAGCATTCAAAAATCATGAGTCAGATGCCCCCCTCCAAAAGAAAAATCACACAATTGGCTTCAAAACATGCACATAAAAATGTAATCTATTCCAAATATGGTTTTGGATTTCTTAGGATGTAATTGGGGTCATGTTTCAACCATTTTTCTGACACCAAAAGCACTCAGAATTTTCTTTGTTTTTCAGATCAGAGCTGAGAGATTCTCACATAATCCATTGTTTCTAGGAGCTGAGGTTTTAAGCAAAATAGCAAACACTGGCTCATGACAAAATCACAGAGCTAGCAACACTGCTGGTTTGATACTTTTCTCCTACCATTAAAAGCCTGGCAAGGAAGGGAAAAACACCAAGATGTTCAAAAGGCTCTAAACAAACTTTCATTTTGTATACAAAGCACCTTTTCTTCAACATCTGCATTAAATTTGATAGGGATCAAAATCTTTTTATTAAACCATCACTGCTGACCAGCACAGTCATCTACAGCAAGAGCTGCGTTGGAGACCTCTTTCTGTGAAGCATTCATTGACACCCTAGATGTGTCACTGCTGTGTGAGGACTCCCTAGTCCAAGACTCTGGGATAAATCCTGAGTACAAGACATTCCATGTGACCAAAGGAAAATGTAGATACTTATCCTTACACTAGGCAAGTCAGTTCCTTGGTGGGCTCCTCTCCTTATGGTCAACAGCAGTTCAGGCCAGGAGCTCCAGGCCATGCCTCCATGCAGTCTCCAGTATAGTGCTGGAGTTCTCCCACGACCATCTCCTGTCCCTTTGGCTTGCACAGAGCTTGTCCGTCCACACATGGTAGCATGTTGAGACATTGGACAAGCTCAGGAAGGTGAGATCTCACAGGCTTTGGAGAATATGTTCTAGCTGGGTTCATGCCTTATGCATGAGCTTGTCGTCAATACAGAGAGTAAACTTCATGTGTTGCCTTACGTGGTAGAAGTATCTCAAAAGTTTTACCTCTAGCTTAAATAATCCTATTTGTCTTTTTCCTCCTCTGTCAAATACTGAGGGGCAGGATATATTTCACCAATTCATAGACATTGTTTCTGACTTATTTTGGATGTTCATAGATCAAATCCTACCCAAGTTGGTTTTATTTCTCTCCACAGACCATAAAGATCAAAGCAGATTAGTTCTGCTGTAGATGTCGAAGATGCCTTTTGAACGAAGTACTGGAGGACTCAATAGACACACGTAAAATAATCTCTCTTTCTTTAAGCCAAATGTCTTGAAAGGGTTTTGATAGGACTGGCACCTGCATCATTAAGGAACAAGGAGACATGACCATTTCTCACATCATCATTCAAACCCCACTCCTTAACCATGGGGAAAATCAAGCCTGTAACCACCAACAAAGTACATTTTCCATGTAGCTCATATATAAACTGTTTCAGTGCTTAGGAAAACAGCACTATGCCTAAAATTTCATTTATAGTGTCACGTGTCTCTTCTCAGACTCTTTGGACAACATGAAAACCACTGTCCCCAGCCAATTTTTAACAAAAGTTAACTAAAGCCAGTGTATTTGTCCATAGCTGTGTGAGTTACAGCCTTTAGTTCTTTCCTAATGAAAAGACAGAGATTTTTGAGCATAGCCTCTGCTTCTTGCTGTCCTAGGTATTTTGTTAAGGTTTGAAGAAGTTCTCTGCAGTAAAAAGCAACCTGTGTCATGTCTGGAAGGACTGAGTGGCCACAAGAGAACATTTCTCACTCTGCTTCCCAAAGTGACTCCTGTCCGATATAGTCACATATAATATCACTGAGCTCAGTTGTAAGGTTGTCAATATTTACCAGGAAGAAAGTTTTTAAAGATGCACTTCAAACTCAGTGGACAGAATTAACTTGAGACTACAACCCTGCCTCTATCAGCACCTCAGTCCCCCTCAGGCCTAGGAACAAACGTAACAGTGAACTCAGATATGAAGAGTAAAAAATTTTCCTGATGGGCCAAAACTGGAATTCATGTCACCAGAAAGATCAAAACACAGATACTCCTGTTTTCCAGAGAGAAGGAAATGACACAATACTCACAGAGATTGCTAAGTCAGGCTTTGAATGAAAGGCAGTTGTTCTGAATCCCCTGCACTGGGCTCAACCACGGTGTTGACTGCCCTGCTCTGCAGCTTCAGAAAGCATTCAGGGAATTTGGTCATGGACTGACTTAACAGCTTGAATTTTTATTTTATTTTTTTGTCAGTTTAAAAAGGGAAGGAAGTGAAAGACCAAAGGAAAGCAAGCATAGCACTGCTTTTTGATCCTGGAGTGATTGTAGTAATTGTAATCTTTTGTATCTAGACACACTTCACAGTAAAATAATTAAAACGTTGTCCAGAACTAATAATTTGCTAAACACCTAGAGGGAAAAGGAAACACAAATAATAGGCAGCGTAGATTTAAAATGAGCCTTTCCTTTTTTTTGTTAAAACAGACACTATTGCCAATGGATAATATCTTAAAGGAGAAATAATTCAGTATGCCAGATTAGGGCCACTGTGATGTGGTTTGAAAACTGTCTGAAGGTTCATAACCAAAGGCTAATGCTTGTGTAAATGTAATGAGTTATGCCCTGTGAGGCAATGCATGAATCAATGTATTAAGGTGTTTTGTTTTGGGTTTCTTTAGTACTTATTAATGAACTGAAAGAAGAAATAGTTCAGAAATGAAATAGAGAACTGCTAACAGAATCGGAGAAACTGCAAAAAACAATGAAAACAAAGGAGTACTTCAAATAAATGAAACCTGCAGTTAGAAAGTGTAAGAAGCTGAAATTTAAATCAAGCACAAAAATGGCTACTTGTTGCCTGTGGAAAAGAATTGCTTGGTTTACATACATACTGAGCAAGGTGGAGTCCAAGTGCACATTCTGAGAACGTGAGAGTATGGAAAATGAGCAGATGAGTGCCATAAACATGCACACCCAGAGCCTTAGAGGTGTCCAAGATCTCAGTTCACACTCCTTTGGGAGGTAGGTACCTCTGTCCTCCTGATAAATTAGTCTCAGAGCACAGTGTCACAGACCAGAGGTCATTAGTCTGTGGGTGCATTAGCCTGACACACCAACAACTGGCTTCCAGTTCTCTGCTATGCTGGGAAGAGATGGGCAGAAAAGAACTGAGTGAAGGTACACAAAATGCCTTCAGGTGGTTGAATCTCCCAGTTGCCAGAAGGTTGTCCTTGGCAGACAGTGAGCTGACAGTGCTACCCTGCCTGGCACTGGTATGCAGAAGGTTTGCTAGGGCTCAGCACGTGTGTCTTCAGCCCTAAGGGCTTTGGGTAGCCTATAAGGTGATGCTGTGCTGGACAGAAGACACGGTTGAGAGGGACAGGGACTGTTCATCCACTGGCAAGCTCAGGATAAAGTGAGAGGACTGTGTCCTGGATGCAAGATGGCATGATTTATGAGGAAAATTGAAAAGATGTATGGACAATCTGGAGAAATGAGTGGGATAAGTGAATGCAGATGATAACCTACGAATGCTTAAAAGGTGTAAAAACAATCAGAAAGGCAAAGAATTTATGATCCACTTTCCACAAGGTGTTCAGTCTACTTTAGCTATTTACAGCTGCCCAAGTCTGTTACTCATGAAGAAATGATACAGGAGTCCTTCTGAAAAACAGTTACATAAAGAGAAATTGAAACAGCAATTAAATCAATGTTGAACCACAAAAAAAAGGCACCCCGATGCTGTGATGTTGTGGGACAGCATTCCAAGGGACATTTCATCACTTCAGCCTATTTAAACAGGACTGAAGAAAGCACTAGTCCTGCATGGAATCTGTGCTTCTGCAGGCAAAAGAGGAAAGCTGCACCAGCAGGTGTTTTCCTCGTCAGCCTCAAACTTTTAATTGCGCAGTGCAGGTTCATTTTTTTGGCATGTTACAGGAAAAAGAAAAAACATTTTGAGTCCAAAACCATAGTTTCCCAGCCTCCCCAAGCTCTCACCCATTTGCAAACAATTGCGAACGTGGAGGAATTCAGTGAACAGATGTAGCCTGCCCCCCAGTCCCATCTGTTCACATCAGAAAACCACCACGCAATCTGGCAGGGAGAGCTCTCTCCACTCCAGATAGATGCTGGCCTGGGCTGGGAGGGGAAAGGGAAGAGGGGAGCCAGGGAGGGGTGGTGGTCGTGGGTCAGATCGGAGAAGCACTGCCAGTGCTGTGTGGGAAGCTTGCACAGCATCTGCCACAACCATGTCTGGCTCGACATGGAGCGAAATACTCCAGTATAGTCTGTCAAAACACAAAGAACCTGCATGGAGCTTGTCGCATCCCCCTGCACACACATCTTCCCATGAATGCCATTGCCACAGCAAGGAAATGTCTCTCGCTCCTCAGCCAGCCAAGAAGAGTCTTGTGAATTTGGGGTTGTAGGCATGAGAGGATGTGCCAAATACAGTGATGATGGGAATGCTGAAGTGAACGGGCGTTCAAAGGTGCAGGCATGAAAAGCGGGAGAATATGGACTGGAGAGTGTTTGGGTATTTGGTTTCCTGTGCTGAAAATCATTTACAGAAGTGCTTGGCACCCTTGAATGGAATAAAGTCCCATGGGGTTGGGAGCCTCAATTATGTGAGCTTAGATCCAGTGTATCCAGCACTCCCTGCTTCTGCCCTAGAAACCTTACTCATGGCATGGTCTGCTCATCCTTCCCTTCTTCATCACCAGCTCCTGCTGCAGCCTTTCTGCTCAGCTAGAGCTGCTGCAGGTTGCTTGGGAGTGCACAAGGCAGCAGCAAGGTGATGGAGCTGTAGTGTGACAACCACCAGCGCCAGGCAGAGAACAGAGACACTGCCAGTTCATGCTCCTCCAAAGCCTCCTCCTTTTCTGTCTGTAGAAACAGGCCAATAGCACTTTGCTCTTTCTTCAGGGTGTTGCAAAGATCTAGGTCCGTGAAGCATCCAGTTAATGTGCCATTAGGAAAGTAGCTAGTCTGCAAAGTAGCCGCAGCACAGCCCTAACTAAGCCATCTTCAGGTTCTGCCTATGACAAAAGTAGTGTAAAACCATCCTGCAGCCAAGGTGCAGCATTGGTGATGAGATGTGTACTCAGCCTACTTCTAAGTAAATAGACAAATGAAAACCAGAAAAGCTGTTTCTCCCCCACTGCTAGAGTAATTCAGCACTTCACCTGTGAGATCACAAAATACTAATGGGAAAAGGCAAAGCTGTTATGCTCTTCCCCGACAGATAGATAAGGCACAAACTATTTTTAACCCTTTTTTATTTCTTAATAGTTTTTCTTGCCTTGGTGTTTGGGGGTGCTTAATATCCTCTGGGAAAGATAAACATCAGTGATTATTTTAGGCCTGTATGACCTTGCTGAGGAGTAACATGACTCCACTCAGGACTGAGAGCAGACTTGGCAGAGCCTAGTTGTAAGGAAGTCTTCTATTGTGCAGACTTGCTTTGCCTGTGAAGCAATGTTTTTTTGTCTTGCAGAGTGGAGCTCAGAGAGAAGGCTCAGCCTGCACCAAACTTCAAGAAAATGACTGACTCATTTTCAGAAAATCAAACAAAATCACAGGAGGAAGTAATAACTGGCCTTCAGAGCTGACTGCTTTAAAACCCTTCTCTTGAATCACCCTCACAATGGCAAAAGAAGAAGACAGCAAATGACAGTGAAAAACAAGGCACATTCTGTTCCTTGTCAATCTGTCTTTGATTTATGACAGATTTCACTCAATCTTTTTAAAAAAATGCTCACCCTAACATCTCTGGTGATGTTTTCTTTCAAACTAACAAAGCAGCTTTTCAAATTCCTGACCACGTCTTGGTTGGCCAACAGCAGAGCCTCTTTCCTGAGCAAAATGATTTGTTGTAGCAGAGAGTGGAGTAAAGCCACAACAGCTGTAAATCTGCATTTGCTTCTCTGCTCAGCCCTGCTGCACCTGCAGATGAACTTTCAGTTCTGAAGCTGAAACAAACAGCCCTCGCAATAAATTAATTAGCTGCCACATGTCCAAACTACTGCAAGGCACTTGAATCATGGTTGGAGTTACGACCAAAGGACAGGTTATAATAAAAGCAGCATAATGCAATTATTTTTAACAATTCCTCCACCTAGTCTGTTGCTCCTTTTAAGTCTTCTGCAATTTTGCCAGGGAATCCCAGTGTGCTGTAGTGGTCTGATCTCCTTCCCCGCTCCCCTCCCACTCGTGTGCAGCAGTACGTGCCGTGTACAACTGCGCCATGTGGCGTGGGGCTGCAGTCCCCTGCAGCATCCCTTGCCCCTTCCCACCCAGCCCTTAACAAAAAGTCTCCTGTTTGGGATAAATGAGGGTGGCTGTGAGCTATCCTAACTACACTTTGCTTTCAGCAGAGCTTAAAATGATTTTTGGATCAGCCAAACCTAAGATTGTGCTTTTGGGCTTAGGGCCTATTTTAAGACAGCATAAAATTGCAGGCCTAGTGTAACTCTCCCTGAATTCAGCAGAGTGTCTGCAATAACGTGAGTGAAGAATGTAAAGAGCTTCAGTTTACATGTGTGTCAACACGTAAGAGAAAGCACTACTAAACAGCACAAAGTAGAAGTTCCCAGGCACCCAGGAGCTTCCAGCATCATAGAATCATAAATACCCACTATCCACTACTGGATATCATAGATATCCAGTATATCCACTTCATAAGTGTATGTTGAGTATCTCCTCCCCATCAAAGGGATTTTGGTGATTACAGGGAGGCAGAAAATCTGTCTTGCCCAGCTCAGGAGATGGCCAGGAGAAGGCAGGTGTTTTCCTGCAGCTGTGTTGACATGTAGCATGAGTTATTCTGCCTCCACACACTTTTTGCCTGGCTGGGACTGGGGTAAAGAAACACTAGGAGTTCACAGCCCTTGCAGAAATTTGTAGAGGCCATTTGGAGCAGCAAGGCTCTGTAAGGAAGAGGCTGGGCAATACAGCTATCTTCCCATCCGTCAACTCCACAGCCTGACTGCACTATTGCCAGCACCCTTAGTTAGCCCCTTTAAGTAGTTTTTGCCTAACCATGACCTTTACTTCTCACTTGGTTAGACTGAAATGCTGCTAGCTGGTAAAAGACTTCTGTGATATTACTAAGGCAGATAGAGAAGACTTCAGTGTGCACAGGGGAAGCTTTGTACACCAGTACCTAATAAAAAAGAGGTGTCAGGATGAGGATGCTGTTAGGTTTGAAGGAGTTTACAGCTTCACCCCAGCTTCCTCTATGCCTGCTGCCCTGAAGTTCACACAAATCCAATGCAAACAGAACAAATCCCCCGAGGGCACCGGAAGGAGTGTGCTTCCCTTTTCTGTCCACCTCACCCCAGTACTGTCAGCTTGCCTTCCCTGGTGCTTGCAGAAGAACATAAGAACCATTGACACCCATATCTGGGGGACTGGAAATGGTATAAGCTAACATACCTGGAACTGCTGTTGGACATTCCTTACCTGGGCCTGGCTCAAAAGACATTATGACCAGTTTACCCTTGGGGAAGCAAAATAAAAGAGGAGCTCTGGAAGTCAACTTCCCAAATTTCTCCGACACCACATCATGAATCACCCCAGAAAACTGTTGCTGCAGTTTATATCAGCCAGCTCCTCTCTGGCTAGTGGAAGAAAAGATGAGAAATGTTAAGGTACTTAGAAAAGGAAACATCAGTAGTTCCTCAGATGGAGGCGCATACAAAAGAACACACATTTTCAAGATGTGGTTCAGTTTAAGGATGACTCCCTGAAAGATAAACAACTTCATGGACACTTTCACTATGCACTTAGCAGAAGCTTTTCCTTTGGAAGACAGTGGCAGAACTGGGTCGAAGTGTCAATAAGAAGCCCAGCCTTGGTGCTTGTCAGCAATTAAAAACAATCCCTTTATTTCATGAGACATTGCTGCTTTTAGATTCATCTACATCTGTCATCCCCTTGTTTTTGTGATTGAAAAGAGTTGGAACTAATTATGTCCTGGAGTAAAACAGTGCATCTCAGCTGACATCAGCAGTAATGCACCAGTTTGCACCAGTGACAAATCTGGCCCCAGCCACACAAGAATCAGGAAGCTGAGGTTACAGAAAGGGTTATTTGTACTACAGGAATGAATGACAGCACAGTTTCAGTTTCCTGTGTGAATACAGATCTGGTGTCCTTCACTTTTGGTCTTTCTCACACAGTGCATCCCAAACACAGTATGCTGTGAGGAAAGATTAGAGATGTTTCAAATCTCATTAATCTGAAGTGTCCCTGAATGAGTAGCTGCTACAACTCTGTGGGGAGGACATAAATTTCTGCACTGAACCAGCAATGTCACAAAATACCTAACAGTGAAGGGGTAAAAAAAAAAAAAAAAAAAAAAAAGTCAGGATAAAAGTAACTCTTCTGAGTAGATTAGCTTTAAAGCAGTAACATTTCAAATCCCTGGATAAATCAAGTCTTCTGCTGGTGTGAACTGTCACAGCTCCATCAAGCCAAAACATTTACATTAGTTGATTTTTCCTGCTGTATTTGGAACACAATGTTAGACCACTTCTTATTTCAGCAGTGGTAAATTTCTTGAGACATCACAGTCATCAAGTAAGTGGAAAACCAGCTGACAAGATTAACCCTGTAAAATGCAATGAGATACAGCAAGGAGGCAGTGGGTTCACTGACAAACCATGCCTGGATCCTACAGTGACATCTAATCTTTACTTTATTTAGATCACATAAATCAATAGGAGTTTCCATCACCTCCCATGTTGGCAAGGTCTGTCTCCAGCCTCTCAGCTAAAGCTGCCAGCTGAAGCACAGAATACTGCAAGCCAGCCTGTCATCAGACTGTGATGGTACCCAGGCAGTCTTTTAACATTGGAAGTAAACAGGTGAAGCTGCTGGCTGCAGTTCATGGAAGGAGTTGCACATTGTCAGAAGTTTTTCAGGATTCAACTCCTGAGTATGATCAGTGGAGCACTACAATCACCAGAAGTTTGTCACTGACTGATGAAAAGCTAATATTTCCCTCTCTGACCAAATCCTATAGAAAGTAATTGTGCTTTCTCATGTTCTTACAGAAATCAGAGCTTTGCTGACAATTTATGATGAACATATAACACCTTTGCCTGAGAAGTATATGTTAAAATATCATTCCTAGATTAATCTATTCTAACTCCGAACAATCAGGTAGAAAATTCTGATTTTAAAAAGAAAATTAGAAAATTACCCCTACAACACTTCTTTCCTATAGAAAACTATTTTAAAAAATCCTAAACATCTAGAAGCCCTGAAAGCAAGAATAGCCCAAACCAAAGCCTTGTCATTTCCCACCTGCTCAAATACATTTCAGGAAGAGGTATACACCTCTATCTTACTTAAATACAACATGAGAACATGGCACATCACCCAGAGTTGTAGGGAAAAGTCACAGTTTCAACAAAAAAATACTATACAGTATTATACAGGTCTGAATAACCCTGACAATCTATACCTAGTTTCTGTACCTCAGAAGGTAACAAGGGATTCAGACAGGGCCTACTCTCTGGGATGAGCCATGTGGTCCCAGTTACTTCTTCTCTAATGTGGGAGTAATGGGTCTGGCTGCTTTAGTAAATTGCTTTGAGATCTGCTCATAGAGAGTGATTTGTAGAAAGCATGCATTGATATTAATTCCACCCCCAGGGAATAACAGCACTACACAGAGAATGAGAAGCTCAGTATGCAGATAGTTTTTGGCTGGACCTGGGCCTTGATTCATTTTTTCCCCCATTTACACTATGTATTTACTTTTTGCACTTCATTCAGGATAGATAATGAAAACAGTATAGTCTGCTTCCACTTTTTGTTTCTGGAACAGATCAAAGACTCTAATGGACTTGGACTCAGTAGAACTGTAAATGTTCCTTTCTGCACAGATACAGCCAAGTAAATGGCCCTGCTGGCTTCCAGGATTACTTGTGATCTCATTATTTGCAGTGCTCTGAATTCGGTCCTTATAAAAGAGTGGGTACATTCTTAAGAAAAAAAGAAAAAAAGAAAAAAAAAGAAAAGAAAAAAAAAGTGGAAAATACCAAAGGATTTTTTGGGTGCTTTTTTTTGTTGGTTTGTTTGATATCTCCTGTATTTAATGCAATCAGCCTTAGCAATGTGTACTGGACTCCTCCTTGTTAAAGCAGTCCTGTCCCTTTTTTTTTCCTCTCCCTGCCTTGGAATTGCTAGAGGGATAAAGTTTTGCAGGGCTCTCTCACTCACACAGATATAGTAAGTCAAAGCAGGTTGGCTCCCTGCCCAACAAAACAGAAACTCCCCTGAAGTCTCCAGCTTTTCCATGGCAACACCACAGTCATCAACACAGCAAACAATCGCTCCAACCCCTTCTACATCTCCCCTCTTAGTGCAGGGAAGGATAGCATTGTACCCAGACCATAGACCTGGGCTAATTATCTGATAGGAAAGGAGATAGTGACTGAGGTCGTGTTACCTTCTGCATGGAGCTTTAGGTGAGATCAAAGGAAAGAAAAGGCGCTGAAAACATTCAGCACTTCTCAGTGTACTTTTGCTTAAGCGAGAAGATTGTTGTCTTGAGAGAAGACATGAAATGCCAAGCAGTGTAAGTGCATTGAGATTCAATAGGGGTGCAAACAGCAGAACAGTATCAGAGTCCGATGTTCAGTCCAATGCTCTTCTCCAAGAGTATCCATGGTGCCCAACAGTCTGATCCTTGCCATGGTTATCAATGTGCACTTCTGCTGGGGCAGTGCCTGGGTTTTGGGGATAACAGTTGACTGATGATTCCATAACTAGGATTGTTCCCCATCTGTGTGCTGGGAGTAGAACTGCTCGACAGTCTGCAGTGGGGGAGAGCAGTTAAAATGCTGGGTCCCGCTGCTGCTCCAGACTGGCATCCTTCACACCTGTCCAAATAAGGGCCAACACTGGGACTGAACACTACCATCCTCATCTGGTAGCATTTTACCCTCACTTATATAGGTATATAAGACCTCACAAGCTGCAAGGCAATAGAAAATGAGACCCAGAAGGCCCCAAAGTATCTTATTTAAACTATGAGCTAGTGGTTTTCAAGCTGTGGTCTATAAACCCATGAGAATCTGAGGACTACTTCTGAAGGGTCTGTGAAAGGTAAGCAAGAAAAGCAAATCAATTGCCATAAGACTTAAATTAGTCAAAAATTAACCTTCATATGCATTAGAAAACTTTTAGAGGATCTGAAGTTTGTAAAAGATCGATGAGTATGTCCACAGGTTTTGTATTCCCCTGCAGAAGTGGCAAGAACCTGCTCTATGTAAGGAAAGCTACCCTTGTTTCAGATAGTCTGGGGGTATATGTGACAGCATGAGTAAGTGTACAGGCAGTCCTCTGCCATTAAACCTCACCAGTGTAAACACAAGAGTGGACAGTTTTCCTGGCATAAGCAACATTATAATTCATTTGGTCTATGATTTTGCTTGGTCAGTTTTAAGACCCTTGTTAAAGTAAAAAAGCTTTATAGGCTGGAAGTGCCATAGGCCACCTAGCTCCCCGTGGGCAAAGGAGAATGGCAAAGGTGAATTGCCCCCAAAATAGCCTTTTACAATTTAAATCCTGGTGCAAAAAAATGTCATTCAGGCTTTAAAAAATTATTTTTCTATTTTTATGACATCAGAAAAAATTATCTGGAAAAAGTTCAAAATGGAAATAATACACTGTTTAGGCCTAAATGAAGGCTTAGGTAGCACTGTGCTTACGGCATGCCTGGCCTTGGAGTAAGCCTGCCCAAAAGTATGAACTTCTGTTGGACCAGTGACCTGAAGGTGTCAGTCTCCATGGCAAAATCCCACCACCATTAGTCTTTCTTCACTGACACACATGTGCCTGAGGCACTGTGGGCTGTGGTCCCTTGTACAGAGGTTTTGCAGTTTGCCTTAGTCCAGTTCAACCCATGGGAGATTTTATCCATGTTTTGGGTTGAATGGTGCAAACAAGAACTGTGGGAAGGATTATGGTGCACTAAGAGCACTACAGTTATGTGGGTTTCAGTCCAAGTTAGTTCAGAACTGCTTTAAACAATGCCCTCAGCCAGATTAACTTGTTCGAAGCTACATTAGAGATATTTTGATATGGATAGTAAATAGCAAGAGGGTGAGCTTTCTACATGACAGATATATGTACAGCTCAGATAGGACTTGTAGAAACTAACATAAAAATGGATACCCTAACTAAATGAGTTTAATTGACATGAACAGTACTTTGCATGATGCCCACAGTGTGATGAGTTCCTCCAGATGTGTTTGATGCCAATTTAAGATTGCTTCACCTTGGCTGCTGGGTTAAATCTGCATATGTTCAATGCCATTTAAAGATTGTTTCACCCCAGCTTCTGGGTTGCATCTGCACAGTACAGGTGCCAAAATACAACCCACTGGGCAGTGTGTGTTATACCTTTGTTTCTGTGGCTCATCCATAGAGGAAATGAGCCTCTCAGCTCCTACCCTAAAAAAAAATGGTTCTTCAGCCCACACCAATAGTTCCTAAATTTAATTCAAGAGGTCCCTGACCTCTAGAATTTGGTGGTGGTGAAAACAGTGGTTAGAATACAAGTCCCTGTGTGTTAGCATCAACAAGGAGACAAAATATAGGTTACCCTATGATTGTGTACTGATGACCTAACAAAGCCAGTCAATAAAAGTGGAGATCTGCTATGAAAATTATTTTTAATTTGATTTTTCCTTATCTTAAGAACACAGCATTCACTTTAGGCTTAGGTCTAGTCCTTTTCAATTTAGTGGCAACATGACAATTGTCTTCTCTGTGAACAGGGTCACTAGCACAAAGCCAGTAGCTCATACGGAGACATAACACCACAGCTGCCTCATGGGACACCAGGGACCGTGTGATGTTCTGCCACAGCAGTCTCAAAACCTACTAAACCTACAGACTCAGAAAAGAAATTTGGAGTTTTGAATTAGTCTGCCTCAGTTGATGGTGGGTTGTCTTCAATAGGCTGGGAAGCCTAAGGATTAATGTGACTTTCCCCCCATCACTCCCATATGTGCCACTGGTGATGGCTGCAGATGCGCATCAGATTGTGAGCCCAAAGGGGATGCCTCAGCCAGAGAAAATCAGGTTGGATTCCATTGAGACCACAAGAGCAAAGATCAAATGGCTTATTAACCAGAGATGAAATTTCAGCCTTGTTGATATCAGTACAGATTCTCTTCTTTCTCTTAGTGGTGTTAATCAGAAGGAAATAATGAGACTGGGTATAAAACTGAAGAGTCCCGCACTAGCCAAGTGTTTACTTGTTCACTTTCTGCTTTACACCCACCCACTCAAGTGCCTTTTTCTACGGAAAGCCATTCCCTGTCAGACCTTTTCACTCTGCAACACCAGGTACTCATTCTTTTCACAGACTGACGGGGTAAAAGCTCTTAAATCATCTTCCTAGTGTTCCTCCGCAAGCCAAAGAATCACTTAGCCCACACTGGAAAAACAAATGGGAAGTCCTTCATATCATTGTTCTACTTTACAGTGCATTCCTGCCCACTTCACATCAAGGGTGTCCCTTGCCATTTGCCACAACAGCCCGAGGTACCTTGCAAAGCGAACCTTGCTTCAGTTTGCTTGTCTGCACCCCTCACCACACCAGTGTGCTGTTTACTATTGGCTACTGACTTTCTACACACCAGTGGGCTGCATCACTATCCTGATTAAATAAGAACCAAACACTCTTGCCTAATTTTATGTTCTCTTTTTCAGGACAATTTTCACGCATAAACAGACTGCTCTGAGTGGGGAAGGCACTGACTGGCTCTCCTGCTAAGCAGCCCATCCTGGCTACTGCAGAAAGACCTGGAAGCACCACATCCCTACCCTGGCTAAGAGGCAGAAAGCTTTGCATGCTGGTTCATGTAAGGCCACTTTTTACTTCTGATGATGTGTTCTAGAAGTACACCCCCTGTTTGAAAGAGCCTGAGGGTCTTAATGGGCCCTCACAAGCACCTCTAGGTGCTGTCCTGACCTGGTTAGTTTGAGAATCACTTGTGCAAAGAGTGCATCTTTCTTGTAATTTACTCACTTGAGTTTCTGCTGGAGCATAACTAGAAAGTCCTTTGCCTCAGTAACTGCTGTGTAAGAAGAATTACTGGAGGTGTTTCTGTGATGCAAGAGCAGACAAATAAGTGTAAGGGGGAGGCAGTGTGGAGGAGGGTTGATTAATGGGAGCATCCTAACTGTGGGCTACCAAGAAGTGCCACAAATAAAAGTACCTGGAAATAAACACTGACAGTAGCTGTATCTCGTTACCATCAGGCAACTCAAATAAAATCCAAGGGTGAAGAAACTGAAAAATGGTCTCACTCATAATGTTCCTTCAGAGGTATTATTGACATCTATGGCCTTGCATTTGGATTTTGCTAGAGAAACCTCTAAGACACAGGAAACCTTTGAACAACCCATTTGTAGGCTATATGGTCTCAGTCTCCTGAACCAACCAGGTTGTGCAACCAGGTCCTGTCTACCACAAAATCACTGGGATTGTGGGAAGGACTAGAAGATCTGATGTTTGCAATGCTCAGTGCCCTGCTTGTACAGTTCTTTTAAACTTTGCTCAACACTATGTCTCATTTCTGCTTTTCTACCTCATGCTTTTATCAAGGTCCCAATCTCCTTCCTGTCATTCCTTGATAACAGGGTAATAAATTCAGTAAAGGTACTGAAATGTTAGATTAAATAAGAAAGCCATACCAGAGACTCTGACCAGCACAGTTTTTCATGAAGGACTGAAATATGTCTTGCTATAGGCAGCTTTGTTTTGCTTCCAAGTCCATTGCTCCTGTAATCTTGCACCCTTACAGACTACTTCAGAAGCAGCTTCTGTGAGAGGCAATAGCTCTGGACTCCCCTACAAAGCACTCACAGTAAGCTGGTGCCCAGAGAAGCTTCAGAGAGCGTATGGAGAGGTTTGTGAGGCAGGAAAAGGTATTGGCTAAAGAGAAATTGAAGTGTCAAGAGAGAATGCCTGATGTGAGGACACAAAGTGTATGAAAAGAAGGAAGGGCACAAGTTATAGACATGTGAATGCTTTCTAATAGAGCTCATAAAAGAGGAGATCTGGCCACTTGGTGCCTCTTTGCATTGCTGATATGGAGTTGGTCAAATAGGATCAGTAGGGTTTTTTACTTGAAAAATGAAAAAAAGAACTTATGAGCCAAGTACTTCTTCTCCTCCTTGAAAGGATGGTTGTTTTGTTCTGTACTATTTGCTTTCCTGTTCTCTGGGTAATTTTCAAGCTTCCTTTGCTTATATGTCATAGGACTGTACAGAGAAAGACAGACACTGACAGCAAAATTTCACTCTTTCTTTGCCCTTCAACTCTGCTTCTGCCCTCAGCTCCTAGCACTGGCCTCTAACACCACACTAAGATCGATGGTTAACACACGTTCTGGGAAGTCCAAGGATCCCAGCACTCAGCAAGGACTAAGCACCCATAAGAAACAGCGAGCCTGAGAGGTGGAGTTTCAGCATTAACACTTGATTTACTGGCAGGGTCCTGCCTGTGTGTGGTATGCCTACAGTCCTTTACAGGCAAATACCCTTTTAATAAATTACTGACTTGATTAAAAAAACCAAAAAGTTTTCAGTAACAGATTGAAAGAACAAAATGATGAAACAGAAGAAAATCAGTAACAGTGACAAATGAGAAGGCAGTAATGATAAAATAATAATTAAACCTTCTCTAAAGGAGCAACATTTACATAATTGGCAAGAAAAGAGACTGGACAGTTTCTTACTAGCACAATTCTAGATTTTTTCCTAAACTACACATACTAATCAGGAAGGAAAAAAAGGCCTTTTTAATTTGTTCTCTAGTATTTCTAACTTTTAAGGAAACAAGGCCTGTCTTTATACATGACATTTAAAAATAGTGTTTTCACTGTACAGCAAACCAAATGTCATGTTAGTACTACAAACTAAATAGGTAACTACTTCTTAGGCAAATACAAAGAATACTTTGACCTCTAGCACTGATGATTGACTCATTGACTGATGTACTGATGTCACATATTAAGGATTTTCTTTTTTTTTTTTTTTTTTTTTTTTTTGGTGAGCAATGGCTCCAGTCTATATTCTTGACTTAGGCAAAATCTCCTAGGGATAAATTTTCCAAAGCACTCCAGAGATTTTATGCTGAGATCCAAAAATACAATAAGGTGTAAAGTTCCTATTGGTTTCAGTTCAATAGAGAGAAGATTGGATGCCTAGATGTTGTAAGTCAAAAAGATTGGACTCCTGGCTGTTCCAAGATCGATCATTAGGACGCAGGACAGGAATCCAAGGGTCCAAATCACCATCAAACACAGTCATAGAAATACTGCTAGCTTTGTAAGAATGTTTCCTTTCTAAGACTTAATTGCTCTTCACTTAATCGTCATTGCTTTAAATAATCTGCACATGAGCATGCAATAGAATCACATTACAGAACATTACCGTGACATGTCAGCAGCAGCACTAAAGTGTATTTAGAGTCTGGGGACACTCAGATTCCATAGCATGAGGCCAAATATAAGATACGACCAGGAGAGCCTCCAGGTTTTCTGCCTTGACCACATCACCCTGCGCTATTTAAGAGTCATTATAAAGACAAGATAGTGGATGTACTACTATTCTTCTAATTTTGGTGTACTCCTAAGTATTTTCTGAATCAGGCCAAGAAGGATACTTTCTCCAATATGGGGTACCACTTCAAGGAAGCAGCACTCGAGCTGAAAAGCATTTAATAATATATTTAACTTCACACATATTTTTCAAGCATTTTTCTGAACTGGAGCCTGAGCATTCACAACTGCATGCCCAGTATGTGAGTACCCAAGGCCTGTGGTGAGAGGCCAGAGAACCTACAAGTGCACTGTCAACTCAAAGAAGTTTTTGCTCCAAGTCTCCTGTGACAATGATGTGAGACCTTTGAGCTCGTCCTTTATAAAACTAATGAGATAAGGAAACAATAGAGTTGTGGTCATCAGATTTTTATTTGAAGCAAAGTGAGAAAGACAGCTAGAGAAGCAGTAAAAGGGAGGATGAGAAGAACATGTGGAAACCATGTGTTCATCTTTGCTCTGTTATCCTGGCCCTCTGGCCCTTCCAAGCTAGAAAAACAACATTATGAACCAGTGTCAGGAGCATGAAAGGAGAGAAGGGAGGGTAATAGCCCAGGTGAGAGAGAGGTGAATGTGGAGGAGGAGGAATGGCTAATAGCTTTGGGAAGTGGAGGAGGGGGATGGTAGAGGACAAGGGGAAGGGCACAAGTGTGACTTTTGTGACCAAAAGAGGTGGCGCGAGGCTGTGGTGAAGAGTCTTTCTGACCTGTGTCAAAGAGACTGTGCTTTGATGACCGCCTAGGAGACCCAAGCACAGACAGTATGTCCTAGGAGAGAGCTCTGGGAACCACATAATGGACCATTTCAGTAAATAGCCCTTTCAACACACCGGTCACCCTAATGCAGTTACCCTCCCTGGGCTTGACAGAATGAACACACGTCCAGTACACTAGCAAGGAGGTATTGACCTCGCTAGACATCCTGGCTCTATCAGGGCCCCTCAGATGCATTGTGTGTGGTTTAAATGTGTGTCAAAGGCCTTACATATGGTTGGTATATATAGAAAGTTTTACAAGTACATGCTGTTTACTCAAGGTACTGGATTAGCTTCTGCAGAGCTATTCTGGTCCACCTGTAAATACATGGACTAAAGGGCCTTATGAAAAGGAGTTACTGTGTATTGGCAAGTGGCACTTTAAAAAAATGTTAATATCTTGTGTTATGAATGCTGGGGTTTGCTTTTGTTTTTTAAGTATAAAAAATGATGGGATTCTGTTATACAACTACTGGATTACTTATTTTCCCCCGGTTCAAAGCTGTTTTATTCCCACAGTTCCCTAGGGCTAAAAACGTGACTGTTAGAGTTGCAGTATGAACTGCTGCTGGGAATTACCCCAGTCCTGATGCCTTTGCTTAGAGGTCTGTATGGTGAGTGACCAAGGTGACAAGAGCTAAGAAGACTGTCATGCTCACAGTCCTTCTTACACAGAAGCCTCACAGACTTCATCTGAAACTATTCTATGATTCTACAGCTTCCTTATCTGCTGAGTGCAACACTGATGGCATCCCAAGAGTTCCAACAAGGAGAAGGGTCATGCACAGACTGAGGATGGCCTTCACTCTACACCTGGGGCTGTGCTCGAGTTCACCATCAGTACACACAGCAGATTGTGCCTTCAGGTTGCCTCAAGGCAACCCCTGAAGAACAGCCTAAATTTACCCAAAGGTGTGGCTTCTCCTGGAACCAGCCATTGTCTCTATTCTGTAATCTCACAGCTTTGATGGAAAGCAAGAGGATTTTGTGGTATAAAGAAAAAAAAAAGCAGGGAGGTGGGGGAGGGGGTCAGAATGTGTTTGCAGCTGCTGGCCATCAAATTTCAATTCAATCAACATGACTGAGTCCCAGCTCCTGAGAAAGAGAGCTTTTGATGACATATTGACATAGCTTGAACTACAGTGGTCCAAGAGGCAATGCTATAATTATAAGGATTATGTTTAATACTGCACTTGTAAATGAAGGTCTGAAACACTGTGACTCTCTCCCTAAAGGTTGGCCAAACATGTCCTAGGAACCATTATGGTAATACACAAAGCTGGTAGGAAAAAAGACACATTGGAATGCAAATCATTATGAGAAAGGATCAAGTGGCTGGCAGATCAGGTCTGCTGGGAGTTGAGCAGTGAGGAGGAAAAAGGAGTGTGAAAGGAAAGGTTTTGAATGAAAAAATGGAAAGTGTATTTTATGAGTACAGAATTAACTGGTTTAAGCAAATAAGTCAATTGATAATTAATACACTACTTCTGAGTCAAGTTTCATTGTGTAGCATTTTGTGGACTTCAGTCCACAGTCCTGTCCAAGACCTGTTTGTTGAACAAACACCAAACCCTGTGAATACTTCTATACCTGCTTAATTCTACACATCTTGATTTCAGTGTGATTCCCCATGTGGGCACACACATAACTGTTACCAGGAACTGGGACACATAGGTAGGCAGCCCCATGTTGAACACCAAGTGTATTTAGGAAGGATGTAGAACCAGAAGCTCTTAGAGAAGCAGTGAGAATACATTTATTTGGAAAACAAAAGAATTTACTATTAACTACCATAATGACCAGAAAAAAAGAGCTTGATCCTACAGAAGGCAGACATTGCACAGTGCCACATCTATTGTATTTCTATAGGTGCTTTCAGGAGGGGCCAATCAGATCAGGGTCAAAACACAAATGTTCAGATGTTGAGATACCATAGCAATAAGGAGAAGATAAGGAAATGGGGAAAAAAAGGGAAAAATTGGAAAAAAAAAAAAAAAAAAAGGAAGGGGAAGGAAAGGGAAAGGGAAGGAAAGGGAAAGGGAAGGGAAAGGAAAGGAAAGGAAAGGAAAGGAAAGGAAAGGAAAGGAAAGGAAAGGAAAGGAAAGGAAAGGAAAGGAAAGGAAAGAAAGGAAAAGAAAGAAAGGAAAAGAAAGGAAAACTGGAATGTGTGGAGATGCCTTTTAAAGCAACAGAACCATAAATAAATGGTCTGATTTTCCAAAGTGAAAAACATAAACTGAACAGCCCATACAGTATTTTTGCCAGCTGTCACTGGGGTGGCATTTCTGAAATCTGGTGGAATGACTCATCCCAAAACAACAACTGTTGCCAACAAGGTCTTTCCTCCAGGTTTAGATATTTGAAAGAGAGAACTGTAAAAACAAAATAAACAGAAAAATCGGGGGCAAGTCCTTGTCCTGGGGTTCAACTCTGAAACTTCCTATTAAGCCATCCAAGGCACCTCCCCAACCCACTGAGCAAGAATCCAAATGATCCTCTGGTCCAAGGAAGGGATCAGCTTCTGGAATGAATACCTTGTTCATTAAAACAAAATTTAAAACATAAAATTCCTCCTGCCCCTTGTCACAACCTCTCTCACTATGCATATGGGCAGGATGTGTCCTCCTGAGCCATTCTGCCCTCCACATTAGGGATTTCACACAGTAGCAAGCAGTACCAGAGCCTGAAGAAGAAGCATGACCCTGACAACAGGTAGCACAGTTCTCAAATGGTTTGAGATAGACACCCTTAAATTCAGTGGGAGTGGACCTAGCCCAAATTATACTCTGTCATGCAGTAATTAAACACAGCCCCAGCAGCACCAATAAGCATTCTTCTTTGGGTAGTACAACATACAGCGATTTCAAATATGCTTTATGAAGCAGTGTTGTTTTGCTTAATAATTTATGTCCCCAAATCCTCTGAAAATGGGAAGTGTGCACTTGAGTGCAGCAATAGAAATTCAGTAGAGACAGTGCACACTGTGCTCAGTAAGCTCATTGCTTAAACACTGTTGCCATGACTATAAGAAAGTGATTATACTATTGTTTACAAGAGACTCTTAATAAATCATTACCATGGTAGCCAGAGTTTTGCCTCAAGTAAAAAAATTTAGGAAGAAAAGAAAAAAAAAAATCTCATAGATATAATTGACTTTGTGATCAAGATAATTCCATTAAAAGACTTTGAAAACTGAATACATCATACGGTGAGGAATGAAAACAAGAAGAATCACAAGTGTCTCAGGACAGTTAACTCTGCTTTCCTGACTGTTTCATTGGTAAATTCCCTGGGGGAGAAAAGACCTGCTAACTAAATCACTGTTGTAACTCATTTTCAAGGAAGAACTAATTTGTAGACCAAGCAACAATGTAGGAGTTCAACTGTGATGAGTAACTCTGTAAAAACAAACCACTTTGTACACAATATAAGGAAAAAATAAAGACTTAAAAATTCTGACTTAGAAAAAACGTTTGTGATTATGAAATATGGCTTTTCAGTGTCCTGGAATGAAACTGATACCTGAAGCTCTTATTTCTGAGTCCTCTAGTGTATATGCCCAGTATGTGACCTCTTTATCTCAACAGCATGCTGATGATCAACAATTTCCAAAACTACGAAGTAACTCTAAAGCTGTCGGAAAGACATCCTCATATTTCCTATGGACGCTAACAGGCTGCAGAACACAAAGCAAAGAGATGATTAATAGAGTGCTGGACCAGAAGTCAGGAAATCTGGGCTCTGTTCCCAGATCTGCCCTGACCTTCTGTTTGACCTTGGGCAAGACACTTGACCTTTCTGTGCTTCTGTTCCTCCTTCCATTCTTTGTCTATCTTGTCTCTTGAGGCCCTAAGGTATGCAGGGAAGGGCATGGATCTCGCTGGGTGTTTGTGTAACACCTACTCTAGGGAGGTGCTTGCAGAGCTCTGTAATAAAGCCCGGCTAATACATGGATGACTCTTGCAAAATAGCATTATTTGTTTCAAAACAGAATAGACACAATGAACCTTCTTGGGGTTTCACCTGCTAGTCCAGGATCTTACTGGGTCCTTCAACCAGCTTCAGACTCAGGCAGCAGGTAAACAGGTTTGCAAGATCTGCTTCCTCACTGTGCGAGAAGCACTTTAATGCTAATTTCTAATTGGTACTAATAACTCTGCACCTTGATTCAGCTGGGTTTGCAAGCACTGCAGAATTATAACTGACATAGATAAAAATAGCTACAGGAGCCATTTCTGAACAAAAGGAATTTCTTCAGAGAAATGCCAACCCCTGTATGTAAAGCCATGGATGTGAGCTATTTTCAAAATAAAACAATTACAATTTTTCAGTAACTCTGTTGGAATTTTGTGTAAGTTGTTAAATTAAGAAATATTTCTGAGTCTTTCCGCCACTCAAAACCATAAACATGAACCTTCCTCCATTACTACCAGATGGGAGGCAATGCATGCAGAACAGGGTGGCTCCCACCTGCTAGTGCTGGGGTGCAACTGCAGCCTTGACAGAGAGCAGATGACTTGTGTATATGCTCTCAGTTCTAGTCCCACTTTGCTCCCAGTTTGCTGGAGCATTGGATACATGAAGTGCTTGGACACAGCTGACTTAACCAGGAGACTAATTTGAGTACAAACCAATTCAGTATCAAGAGCAAGTAAAGTAAGAATATATTAAGAGTACATTTATCATTATGCATTAGAAGTTGGGAAATGTTTATCTCTCCTACAAATAAGGGGCACTGTCACATCTTGCATCTTTATTCTGAATCTTGGCAGCATGGTGCCATAAAAACCCACCTCTGGCATCCATGTAAGAGTCATTTGGGTTTCTATTTCCAATACTCATACCTGTTGGTCAAAGGCTGAAAAGGTGATTTAAGTGCACCTCAAAGGCTCAAAACACAGAAGTCAAATAAGAGGAATCCATCAACTCATATACATTGCCTGCAGCCTTGCCAAAGCAAACGTTCAAATATCCCACCTTAGCTCCATCAATGATGAATTTGGCCTCTAAGCCATAAAACTCACCATCAGACCTCAGTGCACTTTACAAAGGTGATAAATCATATTCTTCATAGAGGAAACTATGAGATTTATGGAAGCGAAATAACAGGAATAATCTGGTTAATAGATCCTATAGTCAGAGTAGAAACTCTAAGTTTTTAGTTTGCAGTGTGCTCACCTAAGAACTGTTGCTTGAGAGTTGCAGTTATTTTGTGTTAGGTATTGGTGTTTGCACTTAAGTACAATTATGTATTGATTGCCTTCATCTAATAATACTTTGGAAAAACTTGGCAAGGTATAACAAATTAATAAGTTGGCTCTCAAGTGGCTATAGGAAGCTTTTCTTGGGAAATCTGGGCCATAAATAGTTTAAGCTTTCATCTGAAAAAAACCAACCAAACAAAAAAATACCTAAACAAACAAAAAATACCCAAACAAAACAAAATTTTAAAAAAATCTGTCTCTTAATACTGTCAAGTTGAAAAAATGATCCAAATCTAACTCAGCACCAACTCCTTTTCTGCAGCCAAGACCACTGCCTCTTTCACTGCTCAAAGCTGTTCAAACTGTAGCAGCATGATATGGGTAAGATCTCAGGTTTACAGCCACTGATTTATATTTGTGGAAAACATAGACCTGTCATGAATCTCACCAGCTTTATCCTACTGATCCCACTGCTGCTGGGAGTACCATCACTTGGAAATCATACCGGAGAACATTTACATACAGACACCTGAGAGAGGCCAAAGACCTTGATTCCCCACCTTCAACGCAGCCAGGTACCCAAAGCTCTTCTACATACCATGTAGCTGATTGTGTGCCCTCTAAAGCATTGCTTAGTGGTTTCTGTAATCACCTTCCTGAACTCCACAGAAGTGATGGTTTCAGGCCATTATCATGTGCAGCTGGGCTCTCAGTGGAGACCAGGGTCCCATGTTCTGGGCAGTGAGATGGTGCCACCTGAAGAGCTCAGGGAAGTAGTAGCACAACAGGACACATGCACAAAGGTACCAAGACGAATGCTTGCTGGCAGAGCTGTCACCTCTATGCCAGTGCTTTGTTAGCTGGCATAGCTGCCAGCTTCCAGCTCCTCCTACACCACATAGAAGGTGCAATATGAATGGAGCAGTAGAGATATTAACCTTCCCAAACTTGTCAAACGGGACTAGCATGGAGCCCTTTTTCTCCAGTAACGAAACATGAGTGAAATTTCAGTTTCATAAGCCAACAGCCTTGATACGAAAGGCAGATTGCAATTGGCCTCCGAAGGTGATATCTTGGTAGGAAGGACTGTTTACAGTCGTTAAGAAGAGGAAGAGAGGCATATTATGGCCTTTCTTAACTTCCTAACTTAGTTCAGTGGTTGGGTTTTTTCGGCCACTGCAAGCTAACCAAACCTTACATGCAACTTCTGTAGGCAGTGTTCTTTGCAAGGGGAGAAGAAATAATAGTGAGATAAGTCAAAGTTTCAGCAAAGCAGCTTCTCTGACTCAGATGTATCCTTCTAAGATTCAGATTTCCCCCACAGAGCAGCTAACATTTTTGCTGTAGTCACGCTTCTCAGTGCAGAAGAAACAGAAGCTGCCTATCATTCTCCTTTGCTGTGGTGCTACACACAAGGGACTCGCTCAATTGGAGTATTGTAGGGAATGGGAGAGCTCTATCAGAGGACATAATAGTCAGAGACTAAGAAACCCATGACCTCAGAGAGCATGTCAAGTCCAGACAAACCATTTCTCTGCTTGCTACCTACAGAAACTTTGGTGGTGGAAACAGTGCCTTAAATAGTTTCAGAATGGAGGAGACCATCATTAAATGTATACAAAGCTTTAAAAGCTTCAAAGGAGACAAGTGATTTGATTAGAGCTAGAACTGAAAAGTCTAGTATGCACTTAACAAAATCACTTGATGAACTTTTCATGAAATAGAGAACTCCTATGTAGCTTCCAGAGGGTCTTCTTGATTTGGTTTGGATAGCGTTCTCACAGTCGAGGGGAACAAGGATTTTAAATAGTGCACATGTCCTAATCTTGGGGGTCCTGGTGGGCAGGGGGATGACCATGAGCCAACAATGCACCTATGCAGCCAAAAAGGCCAATGGCATCCTGGGATGCATTAGAAGTCTGGCCAGCAGGTCAAGACAAGTTCTCCTCCACCTCTACTCTGCACTGGTGAGACCCCACCTCGAGTACTGTGTCCGGTTTTGGACACCCCAGTTCAGAAAAGACAGAGATTTAC
>JANHGL010005524.1:0-22574 GCA_024611195.1 Ceyx melanurus | reverse complement strand
CCGACGCGACCGCGGTGCACACGTGTGCGCTCCCCCCCCGACAGCGCCCCCCGCGACAGCTCCCCACGACAGCGCCCCCCGCGAGAGCTCCCCACGACAGAGCTCCCCACGACAGCTCCCCATGACAGCGCTCCCCACGACAGCTCCCCATGACAGAGCTCCCCACAACAGAGCTCCCCACGACACAGCTCCTGGCTGTCCCCCAGCTGCAGCAGCACCTTCCACCTGGCACCCGGGCAGGCCAAGAGGCACCACAGAGAGTCCTCTTGACATGTTTGGGGTCTATCACCTTTCCCAAGGGCAGGGGGAGGTTTTGCAGCTGCTTCACTCCTGCAGCAGGGGTGGATGTCCCACAGCTCTCTCATTATCATACCGGGGTCTTAACACCCGTCACCAGCCTCTTGCCATTTGGTTGCACTGTCCCAAGGGGTGCTTGCAGCACTTGCAGTTTGTTGCCCTGCTGCAGTGTTAGCACTGCTTTCCAGAAATGCAGCTGTTTGTGGGTACACCTGGTTTGCCAGGAGCACTAGGAAAGGACAGCAAACAAAGTCTCCCTCTTGGGAAGAGCTGAGCAGAAGGCAGAAGCCCCTCACTGCCTGCTGAGGCCATGCAGATATGATATGCTCCATTAGATTAGGAAATAAAGTGGTGTCTTGGGAGCAGCAATAAAGAGGTTCCCTCCCATCACAGGGTCTCACAAGATTAAATGAACCTTCTGTTAATGTTTTGTGGACCAAGAGGTAAATTCCCTGTCTGAATCAAGCTAGAGGAAATCTGGACCTTAGGCTAGGACTGTTTGCTTTGAGGGTGTTTGGATAGGGGTTCTCACTGGATGTGGCCCTTGCTTATGGGCCAGTTAAGCTGAGTTGGCTGCTTCTGGTCCCCTGGTACACTTAAGACCCGCCTGGATCTGTTCCTGGGCGACTTGGTCTAGGTGATCCTGCTCAGGCAGGGGGGGTTGGACTAGATGATCTTCTAGGTCCCTTCCAACCCCTAATATCTGTGATTATGATTCTGTGGTAGTTCAATTGAAGAAACATAAACAACTGTTTCAGTGTTCTCCTGCAGGCTCAATTACACTTCCTAGGCCACTGTTGTAGCTGTTACTAGCAGTTTGTTGCCTGGCCTGTACCATGTCAGTGTTGGTTAAAGTCCTGTTCTATAACTGCTGGAAATGGCTGACTGTACTGTTAAACTGTGTAATGCCACATGCTGTTCTCTAATTTGCAGTGTTTCAGCTGGAAAGCAAATTCCTGCCCCCTCTCTCTCCTGTCCCCATCAAAAAATGTGTCTCATAAGCGGTCCTTAACTATCGAATCCACTTTGGAATTCTCTCAGCAAGGGTTTGATTACAGCTGATACACCACCGATCTGTAGCTGGAGTGAGGTCACTACTGATGGAGAAACAGAATCTCCTTTGTCTGTAAGGAAAAATGCAACTAATCTTCTGTCTTTCCCACAGGAACAAAAACTGGGACCTTCTCAATTCTTTCTGGGTGTTTTTGTCCTTCTGATTTCTTGTCCATCTCTCACTTGCAGCACAGGGTACCAATAAGGCTGTCCCGAAACTGAGCCCTGCTGATACTGCACATGTCTGTCACTTGCCTGACGCCTCTCTGCTGTATTTAGCTATTTGTTTGGAGAGGGGGAGCAGCTCTTCAGGGTACAAGATTTTTCCATTCACCACTTGGAACATTTCTTTCATACTTGATAAAATCTGGATCTACATATATGCTGTTCCCAGTGCATGGTCAATGAGTTTAAAGTGCCTTTGCCATCGTCTTTAAAGCTGAGTGAGTGTGTGGGAGCCCATCGGTCCATGTGATGGCTGGAGTCCTTGCTCTGTGTGTGTGCCTGAGTGTTGTGCACGTGTAGACGTGTCTGTGCTTCCAGCATCTGGCCCAGGATGGGGCCGCCCCTGAAGCTCCCTCCACACGAGTGTGTGTGGGATGTGTGGTCCCCTCTGCCCAGCCTGGACAGGGAGGTGGAGGGGCCAGCCCTGCTCCAGCCAGAGCTGCCAGTGCAGGACACTCCTGTCCCTGCTGTGGAGTGCTGTGTGTGTGTGGTAGGAAGTCACAGCTGACCTCTGTAGTC
Organism: Ceyx melanurus; assembly: GCA_024611195.1. Classification (NCBI taxonomy): domain Eukaryota; kingdom Metazoa; phylum Chordata; class Aves; order Coraciiformes; family Alcedinidae; genus Ceyx; species Ceyx melanurus. Next base: position 20,480 of record JANHGL010005524.1, on the reverse strand, counting down.
TTGTCTTGTCGTTTCAGTGGTGTGCGGACAGATGAAGCTTGGCCTGTTTTTACTCTCTGTGTTTTTCCTTGTCTTTTTTTATTCCCTCCTCATCTTCATCGCACTCTGCCATCAAACAAAACAAACTTTCATCTCTCAGATCAGCGAGAAGGTTGGTCCTTTTCACTTCTTATCCATCTACAGTACGCCACGTCAGATGGGACTTTTCCAGTAGGGAGAGGAGAGCCATCCCCAAAGGGGAAGGGCCCTGCAGACTCTGACTCCCTTCCAGGCACGGCCACAGTGTGCCTGATGAAATCTGCTTACTGTTTGCTGTGACTCTGGTGATGGCATTGATAACTTCGCTTGCATGCCTTTGTTGCTTGAGATTTAAAATGCATAGAGTATGTTTTGCATGCAAACACCAGCCAAGGTGATTTCATTCAGAGGAAGGCTGGGAAGAAGTGCATGCTGCTGTATGCAGGGTCCTTCTCTAACCCATTACCTGTGCTAGGTGCCATTGTCACACCTCTAAACTGCGGCTGCTTTCTGGCCAGAGATCAAGAGCAGTATTTGAAAGCAGAGATCAGAATTATCTCCAGTCTCCTCATGAGTTGCTAGGGAGAGTGGGTTCCTCAATTTCTCCTGTAGCTTTAAAAGTTTTATCTTTCTCTGGAGGCAGAAAGCTTGCTTTTGGTCTCAGCTGGAGAAGAACCCAGCATGCTGCTCTTTCTTGCCACAGAACAGTAGGGGCAGCTGGCGGAGAGACGTGAGGCCCTTGTGCTGAGGCAGCTTCCCTGCTCCTCAGCAGCCCCTGCCCTGGGGTGGTCAGTTCTCCAGTTCTCCATGCTTGGCCACGGGCCTTTTGAGCAGGTCTGCCTCTGCCTTCTTCCCTGGGGCTGGCAGGAGAGTAGGGGGCTGTGGCAGTGACCCCAGCCTTAGCTGGGATGGCTCAGGGAGGCCCATGGCAACGTGCATAAGAGCTCACAGCCACTCAGCAAAACCTGATTGTGCTTTGCCCTGCTCTGTCCTCCTGCCTCGGAGAGACAGAGGTGAATAAAGGACAATAATGAAAGGCAGCTCCAGCTTTTAAATTAGATCTAGCTCCAGACCTAGCTTGAGGCGCTCATGATTTCATGCTGAGGAAAGCTGGTGGTTTTGGCAGAAGTCCTGAGCTACCTTCCAGAGATGATGCCTTCACTGCACAGGTGCTCTGCAGGACTGTCCCTCCACACACGCTGCAGGAGAGGGATGCTCAGTGGCTTCCCCAGCCTGGCTGGCATGGAGAAGGGAGCCATCAGGCAGCTCTGTGAGTAGGTCTTACAATCATCACTGAAACAATTTCTGAGATGTTGTCATAGGAGTTGTTCCAGTACACTGACTTTGCTCCCATTTCTCTCACTGGAACATGCTCTCATTTAGATTGTACTAGGGGCCCTTGTTTACCCTCTAAAAATAGATTTTGTAGAGGATAAAATTACCTGAGCCCAAGACAAGGATGAAAAATGAGAACAAGGAAGGAAAGAGAAGAATTTGAAGCCAAGGCCTAAAGCCTTCCGGATTTCAGTGAGTTTGGAACACTGCTGTGATGGCTCAGGCACCTCTGGAGACTAAACCTTTGACAAGGCACTTAAACATTTTAGCCACATGGTTTGGCTGAGGGGAGGCAGCTGAGAAAGGATATAACCAGCGGGAGCAAATAATTCCCCATTCTTGTGTCGACCCCTCCCTCCTGCCACACCAGAAAAACCTACATGCACAAATATTTAATGTGAAGCCAGAAATTAGCTTCTAAATATTCCGTGGGGATTTACTGTGCTTATAATTTGTTTGGCACTGATAATTACATCTTGCGTTTTCCCAGCTTTACTTAAAACTGTGTACTGCTCACCCATGCATCTAATTATTGCTCTGTGACTGCTACAAGGTTATTTATTAACGAGTTATTTTATCTTGATACAGTGCATCTTTTCTCTTATTTCCCTCCTTAATGTTGCGTTATTTTCATCAGAGAAATTTTGGAGAGTGAATGCAAATTGTATAGCTCCACAATCTTGCTCTCCCTTACTTTGCCATTAGTATGTCAGTATGCTGAATGCTGATGTGTCTCCAGTGCTGCACCACTGTAATGATATATCCTCTTTTATATGTGGTTGTCAGCGCAAATAATTAGACCTAAAAGTTATAGCTGAAATATAATCCAAAAATGGCAAGGCCCTGTTTTGGAAATTGTCTATAAAATGTCAGCACTCAAGGATGCATTGGAAGCATAAATAGTACAGCATTGTTTGAGCACAAGATTAGACTGTAAATGCATTTTTTTCTGGTTCCAATTTTTCCTCTCCTGCTGTTGATTCTGTCAATAGATTGTGAGACTCCAGCAACTGCCTTTCCATTTGAAGTCCTTCCTTGAAATGATAGTGCTAGGGAGAGATGAAAGGTGTCTGTGGATGAGCAGTGCAGACCGATGATCATGTTTGAGGATATCTCCTAAATTCTCTTCTTCCAGCTCTGAGGAGGTGGCTCCTGAGGAAGGTGGGAGTTCTGTGGCAAGGGCAGGAGCATACCCCGTGCACCAGGGATCCTCCCGCCTGTCTGGCTGGAGTAAGGCAACTGGGCAGTCTCAGTCTCATGCCTGCATCACTCTGCTGCTCGTCCCAGTCAGGAGTTAGGCATGAGCAGTCGCCCAAAGCCTCTTGCAGACAGTAGCTGGGGGGTGGGAGGCTGTCACTGGCTCCCCAGGCGGGTAGTCACCATAAGGGAACCTGAGACCTAGGGAAATAGCCACTCCCGTGGTGAGAGGAGCTGGGCAATCAATTCATGCTCTTTGCTCTCAAGGCAAGGAATGTGCATGTTTAATGCATGTTGAATTATTAACGTCTCTCCAGCTCAACCTTTGTGGCTGTTGTATTGCCTAATCCCCTTCCTTCTCCTCACAGCCCCCTGCACCAAGTCAGGAATGGGTCATTGTGCTGCCCTTTCTCCCTGTCCTGTGGGATCCAGGGCACGCTCAGGTTGTGCTGCACTGCTCACTGCTGCAGGTTTTCCCCTCACTTCCCAGGGAGCACTCTATAGGAAGGTGTAGAGTAGCACTGAGCCCTTACGATGCCTATTCTTGGGATGAATGACAATGAATCTCATTTTTGACAGTCTGCTGGTTTAACTAAACCTCTGAATTATACTATTGTCCATTGAAATAATTGCAATATTCACAGCTATTTTCCCTGTGCTGTTCTTGCAAAATCTCCAAACCACCTTCTCTGATCTTTATCCAAAAAGAAGATTAAAAAAAATTATTGCAAATTCTTGTCAAGAAAAATTGTAATAAAAAGAGAAATTTCATTGCTGCAATAAATGAAGAACAACAAAATTTTCTGGAGCACTTAAGGTAGCATCACGTGCTAGCCTATGTTATTTGAATTGTAAATTGGACAGAAATTCTAAGAATGCTGCTTTTTGAGGAGTTATACTGATTTAAATTATTACCAGACTCTTTATGCTAGAAAAGCAAGCGAGTTAAATCGCTGGCTTGAGCCTGAGGAATGTGTTGATGGTGCATGGCAAGCTGCTATGAGAGCTCTGCCAGCTCTCAGTAATGCTAACTGACAGCATCTCCCCTTCTCCCTCTGTCAGGACTGGGACAAGAAGCTGCCAATTATCCCTCAAGAGAATGGGAGGCTGATGAAGCCCGTTTATTCCTGATCAAACTCTCCTGCTAGAGCGTGGTCCGGGCCAGATCTTTCACCAAAGGCATTGCCCTGCCCTGTCCTGTCTTGAGAGATGACCCCTACGCACAGCATCCATTTTTAGCAGCTCTAGTGCCTTGGGCACTGATGCTCTCTGATGTGGAGCAACGAACCCATCTTAGTAGCTGTGCTGGTGTGCTAACGAGGGGAGAGTAGCTCAGCCATCCTGGTCACAAAAACACAGTGTAGAGACGTGTTTGATCACTCATCTTTTGCCAGCTTGGGGAGCTGAGCCCCCACGTAGCTTTCGGGCATGCCACAGGCTGCAGCGTGCAGGAGGCATGGCCCCTGTCAAGGCTGGTGACACTGCAGCCTGCCCACTTGTACAGTTTGATCTGCAGGAGAGCTTTCCTTGCCATTTATCCCTTTTCTAGGTACACCAGCCACCTCTGATGCTCCCCTGTGGGTAGGATGGGGGAGAGCCAGACCTTCCCTTCGCCCAGCAGAGCACAGCTGAGAGCCCTCAGCCCCTTTGAAGTGCATCTCTGCTGTACTGGGGGGCAGGGGTCAGTCAGCTTTTGGCTTCCCCAGGGAGAGATGGCTGCAGCACCCACAGGGTGCCTCTGCAGGGTGCATCAACAGGGACATGGCTCTGATGGGGCTTGGCATGGCTCTAGGAGCACTCTGACAGCAGTGCTTGACATTGAGGGCACAGTGCAGGGTGCACGGGAGTCTGCAGCTGGCCGTGCTACCTCAGGTCTCACAGGGCTGGGAGTCAAAACCTGTTTGTGCATGCTGGGCTCTGACCTTCTGGCATGGCCTCTTGTCCTCCAGTCTCTTACCTTACTCTGTCCCTGTACGTGAGCTCCTGTACACCTTCCCTCCCCTGGTGCTGTCCTCCTACTGCTTTCTCTCTTGACTCTGTAGTGGCCGCCGCTGCCTGCCAGCCTGTTTGCCAGTGCATGTGTGTGAGTGCTCTGTGCTCACCTATGGCTTTATCCCCAAAGTTTGCTCTTCTTTGTTTCAATACAGTGTGGGTGGGTGGGTTTGGTCCTTCGATGGGGATGGAATTTGAACAGCTTCTACCTGGAATAATTCGACGCTATGTTCGTTGGAAAACAAAACCTGACTCTTACTGAACGATGCTGAGGTGCTTTGGTTGGAATTACACACCATCATGTTAACCCATTGCCATGTCCATCGGGTTATCTCCGTACTCTCATGACTGCATAGCACTTAAGTACACTTTCAGTTCTGTCTCGTTTGGGGAGTGCTGCCCCATCAGTCAGGTAATGCCTCGCTGGCTATGGCTTATGTAGATATTGATTTGGGTTTTAATAATTGATTAAAGAAACAACCAGCAGGGCTTTGGATTTAGACATTAAAAAACCCAACAAAAACAACAAAAAAACCCAAAAAACCCCAACAGAGCAAGTTATCCTTCCCCTGGCTGGTAAGGAGCTAATGAGCCCTGTTTTGTCACCGAGACGATGTGTAGTACACACACGATGTTGACAGTGTTGTCTGATTTATCATGAAGTCGTAGCTCTGTTGTACATGCTAGTGTGGGGGCTTCCGTGTTCAGTCTATTTCTGCAAGCCTGTTGGGTTGGGATGAATCATCAAAGCGAGCTCTAGTGGAATTTGATTTGGGTAGAGTCAGCTTGGCAAGCGGAGCTGACACCTCTGCGCCTCACTGGGCTGTCAGCAGCTTCACCGTCTGCAGAGGCACCCTGTGCCAGGAGCCAGGCCAGCAGAGCCATGTCCTGGATCCCCAGTGCCCGTGGGACTGGCCACGCCTGCAGCGTGTTGTGAGCTGGCATCTCTGAGGCTCCTGCCCAGCTTCACCTGCCAGCTGTGGCTGTTGGCTGCTGCTCTGATGGAGGAGTGTAATCTGCAGGGAGAGGCTCCTCGAGAGCTGGTCAGTCATGAGCCCAGTGGATGCTCTGGGCCTGCCTTGCTGCTGGAGGAGGCTAGAGTGGAGCAGGGCTGCTGGGCAAGACACGTTCCAACAGTTTCCCATTTTAACTACAGACTAAAATGAGTTTGCCCAGAGGAGACAAAGATTTACCGAGCACAGTTGTTTCTCCACCCTTGCTTAAATAGGCCCATAACACTAACCCTGAAGAAGGGGCCTCATTTCTCAGTGTCATTTTCCTGACAGGAATGCATATGGCAGGCAGCTTCAGAGCTTTATTGTTGCTGAGAGTTGCTTACAAATAAGTCTTGAATGAAATACCCAGCAAGGGATTGATATGAAGAGAAGCTTTGCAATGAAATAAGGAGGAATTCGTCTCCTGAAGTGCTGCCGCAAAGGTGGGAAGGGTTCTGCTAGCCTAGCTCTCTTCTGTCAGAATGGATATGATCTCACATCTGTCAGGATTAGTTCTCTCCTGCCCAGCAAGGTGATCTGTTCAGGCCCTGACAATGTCATGCAGCTCTGGTAACTACTTTTTATGAGCAAAGGTAGAACCTGAGTTACATTTGAAAGGAATTATATTTTATTTAGCAACACACATAAGCTAATTCAGAAAGAAACCTTTCTGCTGCCCCTGCACAAACCCTGTGAGGTTTAGGGGACAGTTGCTTTACTCTGGAGCTAATAAATTGAGCAGGTAATTCCGTTTTGCAGAGCTTCAGTGGGCCCTGCACAGAGAGAGAGAGTGTGACTGGCATTTGTGCATGCTCTCTAATTAGAGGCATGTAATTTAAATAGAGGAATGTTTCATGTTAGTAATATGATTTCAAAAGGCTGCATTTGGAGGGAATGAACTGAGCCATCCCTTAATGCGTTCTAATAAGATGCCAGTGGCTAAGACAGAGAGCAAAGTGTGTGCAATTTGGCAAAGCAGTGAACAGCTTTTGCCCTTCGTTTTATCTGTCCCGGGGGATAGACAGGCAAAAGCACCGAGCCCCCTCCCGTGCCCCACAGCGTAGCCGGGTGCCCTCTGCTGCTTCCCTGACCCTACTAGCTGTCTGCTCCTTGTTTCAGTGCGGCGTGTCGCTCCTCGATTCTCTATCCCTCCCAGCAACCACGAAGTGATGCCTGGAGGGAGCGTGAACCTCACGTGCGTGGCAGTAGGTGCTCCCATGCCCTACGTGAAGTGGATGGCTGGTGTGGAGGAACTGACCAAAGAGGATGAGATGCCTGTTGGTAGGAATGTCCTGGAGCTGAATAATATTGTGCAGTCTGCCAACTACACCTGTGTGGCCATCTCCTCCCTCGGCATGATCGAAGCCACAGCACAGATCACTGTCAAAGGTAAGGAGTTACTCCTCGTGGTGATCCTACTTGGGTTTCAACAGTGCAGCCCTTTGCCAAAGTATTTCTCTCTCTCTCTCTCTCTCTCTCTCTCTCTCTCTCTCCCTCTCCATTTAACATGATGGGAGACACTCTTGTGTCTGGCAGGATCCCTGACGCCACAAGGGAACCTCATCCCAGCAATTTCTGGCTTGTTCCAGGCATCGGCAGGATCAACCCACAGGGGCAGGCCACAGGCCGACCTTGGGTATCTGCCATCTGAGTTGTTTGCAGACATGTCCTGTTGCAGGGGGCAGTGCAAGGGCAGGACAAGGAGTTTAATCCCAGCAATATGAAGTGTCTGTGGGACTCACCAGGATGAGCATCCTACCCCTGTGAGGAGGAGCTACAGGCATTCATTTTAAATTCATTGCATAGTCTGTCAATTTTCTTTTCCCCTTGCTGCTTTGCCTCTTTCCCTTTCTCGTCCTTGTGTTTCTGTCCTTAAGGCATGCTTCCTGCTGCTGTTCTGCAGGTAGTTTTGCCCCAGAGAGAGAGGATGTTACTGTGGATTGCTGGCCAGTGTGTGCAGGGCAGCCCACCAGACAGCTTCCTAACAGGAAGCTAAAGGACTTGTCCTGCTTTTCCTATCTGGAGTCAAGCAGATCCACACTGCCTCTTTCCTCCTCCTCCTCTTGCAGTTGATCTGTAGCTCAGACTTCCACAGATGTGTCATCTTTTGAGTCTGTCTGTTCTTGCAGGCCCCCTCCTGCACTGTGGCCACCTTTAGCACCGAGTGCCTGCTTGAACAAAGCACAGAATTGAGTGTTAGCCCTCTCTGACCTGTAGATTAACAGCAAATTCTCTTTTTCCCTGGTGCTAGTCAGAGCATGCTTTTAACCTTAGCTTCACTCTGCTCCCTTTCCTCACAACACTTTCTAGTCAGTACCTTTTTCAGCCCCCATTTTCTTACAGACCACAGCGCTTGCCTTGCTTGCCATACACTCAAGAGTGTACAGAGGAGACGGGGGGTGGTGGGTAGGTGATTTGGATGTGGTGGGAGGAGGTGGGAACTGCACTGTTGCACTGATGGTTCCCAGTCCCTGGGTTGACTTTGCCTTGCTCCCTCTTTCCCTGTTGTGATGCACACTGCTGCCCCAGAACTGCAGAGGCCCCCAGCACAGGCAGTGGTCTGTTCAGCTCCATGTGCTGAAGACCCTGCTTTCCTTAGCTGAACCATGTGGAAATTGGAAACCAGATGTCATTGCCAAAGAACTAAGTACTTGAGGATTTTAATTTGGGCTGAGCATTTTTCCTAGTTCTTCATCAAGAACAACAGTGTTGCAGCTCATTAATGACTTTAACTAGAGCAGTTCATTGGAGGTTTAAAGTCACTGTAGACTTTAATTCAGTCGTTGTCCTAAGGTATTTGTGTGCTCGGCAAATCTCTCTCACAAGCACTCATTCTTCTCCTTTGTTCTTTCAGCAAAATGACAAATCTGGAAATGTTTCCTTGCAGTAGTTGTGTTCTTGTTAACACTTCAGAGATGTCAGTGTCACAGAGTTCTTATGTAAGAGTTTATTGTCTGGTTGCAGTTTGATGCACCACCCAGTGAAATAGTGGGTGTGAAAGTTGGTAATTTCTCTGGCTGTATCCCTGCTGAATGTACTGTGATATTTACAAGGCATTTCCCCATCAGCCCATCTGACAGCACTGTCTGTGAACTCCCTATGGCCTAAGATGCCATCTCTGTGCAAGGAGGAGCAGACCTCCGGATTTCCTGTGGTGCTCCAGTTGCTTTACTGTATCCCTTCCTAAATCAGCTGCATGCTTGGCTTCTGGGGCCAGTCTAGCTCAGCAAGCACCTTCCCACTGCCAGCTGAACCCCCATGACAGAAACATTCCTGCATCCTCGTTGAATTACCTTTATTTAGCCTGCTGCTGGTAAGTGCGTCAAGCACGTCTAATAACATGATTGCTCTGTTTATCCTTCCATTAAGAACCACTTCAAGCAATATATGGTAATACAAAAATGCATGTTCTAGAGTATGAAATAATTTCTGCCTTTTAAAGAAGAATGTTAATGGGACGTGGCAGCTCCATTCTTATCCCTGTGCACATTGCAGGGTTTGAGCTGACTGAATTATTTAAATCACACCTTTTTTCCTCCAATTGCAGCACTGCCAAAACCTCCAACAGAGCCATTAGTGACTGAAACAACAGCTACCAGCGTGACCCTCACCTGGGACTCGGGCAACTCTGACCCCATTTCATATTACGTCATCCAGTACAAGCCCAAGTCCTCGGAGGGTCAGTTCCAGGAGGTGGATGGTGTGGCAACAACTCGCTACAGCATTGGTGGGCTCAGCCCGTTCTCGGAGTATGAGTTCCGGGTCATCGCAGTCAATAACATTGGCAGGGGTCCCCCGAGCGAGCTGGTCGAGGCCCGGACAGGAGAGCAAGCTCCTTCAAGTCCACCCCTCAAAGTCCAGGCACGGATGCTGAGTGCCAGCACCATGCTGGTCCAGTGGGAGCAGCCAGAGGAGCCAAACGGACAGATCCGAGGGTACCGTGTTTACTACACCACCGACCCACACCTGCCTTTGAGCATGTGGCAGAAGCACAACACTGATGACAGCCACCTCACCACCGTGGGGAGCCTCATCACAGGAACCACCTACAGCATCCGTGTCTTGGCCTTCACTTCGGTGGGTGACGGACCCCCCTCAGACATCATCCAGGTCAAAACGCAGCAAGGGGGTACGTATGGAGTGAGGTGTGATGGCTTCGTGGTGTGCTCAGCTGTCTGTCTGATCTGCACCAGGCTTCGCAGCTGCACTTGGTGGTTCCATGTCAGAGGGGCTTCCCTGCCCCACAGCCCTTAAGGTATCAATTTGTCCTGGGTAGTTGGCATCAGTCTGTGTACAAGTGACACAGCCCAGTTTTCTCTTGGATACAGTCGTTAAATTGTAACCCTGGATGTGGATTTTGGCACCTGAGTATCTGTGCAGGGCCCTTCTGAGGCAGTCAGGAGCTGGAAGAGAGCATGATTCCCATAGGCACCTGCCTGGGACCCAGAGGTGCTTGCTTGTCACCTGGGTCATTCTGAGGGCACGGTATGCGGGAGAGGGAAGAAGGGAGGCTCCAGAAGGAATTAAAGAGGACCCTCACAAGGTGAAATGCAGACTCTGCAATGCTGTGTAACCCCTTTCCTTGCATCTGCCTCCAGGCACTAACCATGTGTTTGATCCCCAGTTCCTGCCCAGCCAGCTGACTTCCAGGCAGAGGCAGAGTCTGACACACGCATCCTGTTGACGTGGCTGCCCGCTTCTCAGGAACGCATTACCAAATACGAGCTGCTGTACTGGGAGGGGGAGGATGGCACTCAGGTAAGGATCCTGCCTCTGCCTCAGTGCTGTTGAGGCCAGACATCACAATCCAGCAGCCTGGGCAGGGAGTCTGCTCAAGCTGGGGTGGCAACACCCATGATTCTATGATTTTATGAACAGGACTGTTTCTTGAGTTTATTCTGTCTCAGGGGTGTGTGGTAGGTGTATGGCAACTTCTGCCTGGCTTCTGTACATGTGACCTCAAGAGTGCCTGTTGATGCCCAGCATAGTATCTAGTGATGCATTTGGGATTGGAAAGGCTCCATGAGACCATCCCTGAGGCATCCTTACTGCTGGTGCCTTTAAATGGCAGGGCTTCTAGGTAGGTCTCCAGTATATGTCTGCAGCTCCAGGATGGGGTTATACTTCAAGAGCAGATTGAGGGTGTCCTGGGGAGAGCTCTTTCACTTTTACCACCAGGTCCCTAAAGGAAGTCCAGCTCTAAATACTTGAAAAGTAGTGCTGGCTTCGGGGAAGCACAGTGAGAACTGTGCCATGGCCGCATCGGGTCCCATGGTCCTCTTCTCCTTCTGTGTTTATAGTGGCCTGAGAGCTGCCACAATGAGTACTCTCCAGAAGAAGTGACAGCCCATTCCCTTGGCTCTGGGAGCTGAGCACCAGCTTTTCTTTATTCTTCAACTACACCAAATAATCTGTGTTTTATTTTCCAGCAAAAGGTGGAGTTTGACCCGACCTCCTCGTATGCTGTGGAAGGTCTCAAACCAGACACGCTGTACAAGTTCCGCCTGGGTGCCCGCTCCGAGCTGGGGGTGGGAGTCTACACCCCCACGATTGAAGCCAGAACTGCCCAATCCAGTAAGTGTCTGACACACTGCATTACTGAAGACAACTCAAAAGCAATCCAGTTTCCATTGCCTGGGCACACAGCAGCTCAGTGATTCTACCCTTGTGGGTCTGCAAGGGATGCCGGCATGCAGTTCACCAAAGGCTGTAATGGGGAAAGTCAGGTGGGGTGTTGGATCAGGGCTCTTTGGCAGAGGGGGTGCACCCAAATGGTAAGTTCTTTCTTCATGTCCTGTTGATCATGCTGTCTTTCCCCAAGGGTAGATTCATGAAGAATGATGGAGGAGTGAAACAGGCTGGGAAATTGCTTTGCAGAGATTGATTGGAGTGGGTTTGTGCATCTCTATGAATTGACTCCCATGTAGACAAGCTGTCTGGACAGGCAGACATGAGTGTTTTGCTCTAAATGCAGCTGTCTCCAAACCACTGGATTTTCACTCCTTAACTCCCCATTCCAGCTGCTTTGCTTCCACAAGAGCCAATCCCTGGTCCGCACACTTGATTGCAAGGTGAGGCATCCTTCGAGGCCAGATGTGCCCGTGGCTATCAAGGCAGCTGGAGGAGTCAGTTTGGGAAAGTGGCTCTTTGCATGGGGTATGTGAACCAGTGAGACTGCTGCTTCTGGGACTGCAGCACTAGGGGAAACCAGAACAGGCTGCAGCCGAGTTAATAGAGAGGCTAGATAATGAGGTGACCCGGGCGATAGCACTTTCATCCTCATGTGATCACAGAGCAGAAGTTCGCATTGCTCTGATTGGCAGCTCAAAGTGCTGCACATAAGCAGATTAAGGCTATCAAAGGGCCCTGTGATAAGCTCGTTTTCACTAATGATTTTTGGGCTTGCCATTATGCAAAGAGCATTAAAAGGGGGAAAAAAGACATTTCCGCTAGCACCGCCTGTCTGGGATTTAGTAGCTATATGGGGTGAGCAGTTGGCAAAGACAGCCGGCCTTCCCTGCAGGGAGTGTGCCAGCGTGCACAGCAGCCGAGAGCTTGAGATGCCCATTAGAAAGGGAGCTCAGGCAGGAGGAGCAGCTCTGCTCACTATTGGAACGACCTTCTCTTTGAGGAAAACTCAGCATCATTAACATATCAGTCACATGGATTCCTCCACCTCGTTAAGTGAGCTAATGGTGTCTTAATGCTGAACGATAGACAGGTATGAAAATGGAGAGAGGTTCAGATCATGCAATTATAAATATTTGAACACTGAGAACAAATTCTGAGTGTGGGGATTTGTATACTTACTTCAGATGGCTTTTCTATTGATAGGCAAAGGTTGAAGTAACTCTACTGCCACTTAAATTAATTCCATCAGTGGATGCTCTTATCCTTGAACACACTTAATCAGAGACAGCTCCATGCATAAATGAGTCCTTCAGAGTCTCACAATAGTCCAAATAAGAGAAACCTTTGCTTCGTGGACTCTTCAAGTCAAATATCTTCCCATGACCTAGTCCATATGCTGTCTGCTCACAGGAGATCTCATGCTGCTCTGTTTTTAAGGTTTTCACTTCACTGGCCAGTGGAGCAGTAGCTGACTGATTCTGGCATCTGTTTAGTAAAAGAGACATGCAGAGGTTGGAAGAGATTTGGCCAGAAGCCACAGGAATACATTGGTTTGACCAGTGGCATCCTCCTTACATTGAGGGACCTAAGAATTCTTCCTTTTATCCAAGAAGTGATTGGGTCTTGGTTTACAGGTTCCTGCTTGAGACTATTTCTGATGACACTATATTCTATAAGAATTTTTTTTGACTGAGCTACAGTGAGAATGGCAAACCACTGACTGAACAGTCTTAGGGCAGACTGAATTCTTGGGTACCAGGGGCCTCAAAGTCAAGTAGATCTTTCAGAAAACTCTGCTTTAGGTCAGCAGAAGGTGTCTGCACAATTCACAACTTTCATGCAGAAGTATTTTGGTCTACACATACCTTACATTAGATGGTTGGATTGGTCTCCTGTGGACTTAGAACTGAAAAATATAGAAAGTCTTGTTCCCAGCTTCAGGTTGTTCTCTTTCCTGCACTTTTCCATCTGGTTGCCCTAAGAAAGGCTGTTAGGTCTTGGAGTTTAACATGTTCAGGTGGAACTGAAACTGCAGGAGCAGTCAGACTCTAAAGAGCCCATCTTGAGGCTCTATTCCTGGTCCTGACAGACCAGTCAACAGTAAGGTAGGAGACACCTTATCCCTAATGAGTAACTAATGGACTGGAGAAAAAAACATCTGTATTGCTTCTGCTGGGCTTTTCTTGTGGCATCCCTGCTCAGGAGTGGTAAGGATGCTTGTCCAGGAAAGCCAGAGGCATGCAGTGCCCCTTTGCACCCTTCCAGCATCACAGGTTGGATTCCATCTCCTGAGAAGGCAGGTGTCTTTCATGATAGTCTATTTGCTTAGTTGCTGGGCACCCTGCAAAAAGTACAGGCAGTGCTGCTTTGAGGGCCCAAGGAGCATGGTGGAGTTTTCCAGGAGACTGGAGTGCCTCAGACAAGTGCTATGAGGCAGGAGTGTCACGCTGTGCCCCTCAGGCCACAGCATTCAAATCCTGTTCCTGCTTGAAATACAAAGGTGGGTCTTGAGGCTGCCTTTTCTTTAGCTGAAGGAGTCAGTGGGCTGGATGGGTGCACAGAGCTGCTGTGGACCAGCTGGGGAGGCCAGTGTGAGTAGCCTGGAGGCAGCAGAGGTTTGCACAGTATGTGTGTGTGGATGCATCTGCATGTGTGGGTGCATGCTGGCCACCCAGCCCCAGGAGGAACACTTCACTCCTTGTGCATTTTAAGTTGATCCTGCTCATGTTACCAAATTTTGTTTTGCTTTTCTTGAGTGTTAATCTGAGTTTTAGCCTTGCACATCATGTGTGACTCTTACCCAGTCAACAGCCAACGTTTGACCTGCCTACGCTGCTGGCCAAAGCTGCCTTTGGAGCTCACTGTGGCATCTGAAGGGGTGCTGTGGAGGCCTAAAGCCAGAGCAAAAGTCTCTTCTGTGAAGGCCCTCTCTACAGAGAGTGGAAAAGGAAAGGCTTGCCAAGCTTCTTATATGTCACCTGTCCCTCTGAGGGTTGAATCAGGTGCTGTGTCTACCTTACCTCTTCCATGAATTCACTCTTGGCATTGCTTTGGTGCTGTATCTTCCTACTGTCTTCCCTCTTACTTCTCTGCTGATTAGATTAATTTTCTACCCCTGCTCCCTTCCAGTACATCAGATGGCAGGAGATCACCAGATGGCAGGGCTGATCCCACTGCCTCCCTCACAGGCAACTATTTGCTTCCACACGTTGCTTTGACTTCTGTTTCCTCCAGTGTAGCTCCCATAGCAGCAGCCTTACTGCTCAGGCACTGTCTCTTCCAGCTCTATCACTGCCCTCCTATTCTTAATCTTTCCTCTCTCCAGGCACCTCAGTCCAGGCAGCAGGGAAGGACATGTAACCAAGAGTTACATGCAACTTGCAACTGCCTCTGAAAGCAAATGGGCCATGTTTCCAGCTAGCAGAGGTCACCAGTGTCACTGGGAGGACCTCATATTCCCATCTTTCCCAAATCATCTTCCACTGGCAGCTTGTGCCCAGCAGAAGATGTTGGGTGCTCTAACTACCTCTAACTGAGGGCCCTTGGTTGTGTTTACCTTTATGTGGGTAGTGAGCAGGCAGGCTTGTTCTTCTGCATAGGCAAGGCTGGCTGTGGTGCACTGCTGGCTTCAAGGACTGCAGCATGGGAAAGGGCACCAGTCTTTTTTCATGCATTTGTAGGTTTCTGGGTGCAGTGGAGAACAGAAGTGGCCTTTCACCTGCCATGGCAAAGCAGGCTATGTCGTACTCCAGTATTGCCTGGCCAGACATCTTCCTAACATGAGAGCAACTGTGAGTGCTTCTTGTGGTGATGGTGCTCTTCCCTCTCTGCTTAGGGCTTTTGCTCTCTGTGCAAGCACCCAGGGATGCATCCATCTCCCTTGTGCCTTCCCTGACCATGGCCCTCCTTTTGCAGGCTTTCCCACTTGGCCCCTGTGCAGACATGCTGTTTGTAGCATCCCTGGGCAGTGAGGCTAAATGAGAGGGGGTTGCTGCTGCTGTGAGAGGGCTCCCGTGCCTCCAGAGGTCTGTTGCAACAGGACAGCAGCTCTGCAAGGCTGGAGAAGGGAATGGAGGCAAATGTCCTAGAGATGCTCTGCTTTGTCCAGGTTGTCGCTCCACTCCCAGTTCCTCTCTTCCCCCACAGATTCATTTCACTGCTCTTCCTCATCAGTGCTGTGTGGAGGGGACTGCTTTTCATCCCAGTGAGAAGCATCTGTTGCCCAGATCCCATTCTTCCTACTGCAGCCACTTTGCATTCCTGGGGCTTAGAAGTTAATGCAAATGGCAGGTGTTTTTTGCCTAGGAGGGGACACAACCTGCCTATCTTTTCCTGTACAGTCCAAAGGCCAGGAAGCTACTGATGCAGGTGACCAGCTTGGCAAGCATGAAGCAGTCAGTCCCAGATACCAAGCACATGTGCAAAGCAGCACAGCCGTGTTATTTCCTGTTTCCACATGGTGCCTGGCTCCCACCTGAGTCAGAGTGCTACTCATAGCTGATGGTCGTGATTTCAAACCCACTCCAGCCAGCCTCAGTCACCTGCCTTCCCTAATCTCTTTTGTTTGCTTTGCTTGTCTACGAGTAGGGTTTTGTACAATCTGGTGTGTGATCTTTCCATTCTGCCACTTCTGCCTTCTGTAGCTTCCTACCTCTTCTGGTTTCCATCCACCTCATCTTCACTGAAAGCATCTTTTTTCTTCCTACCAGTCTTCCTCTCACCCTTCCCTTCCATTACTGCCATTTGTTGTGTTTGCTAAAGTGAGCATGCAGAGCTGCTTTGGGAAGAGGTGTTCTCTGATGCAGAACAGCACTTCTTCTCCATGCTGTTCATCAGGCTTTCAAATATAAATTGCCCCTAGTGCCATCTTTGATAATCTGTGAGGAAGGCAGGCAGTTGTCCAGGAGGCTACTGGCCGAATCATGTAGATCAGTGCTCGGTTGGCTGGGTAAAAGTTCCCTGTGCATTTTGGTTTGTCCTTCCACTCATTTCCCTTCATCTTCCCACTTCATTTATTTATCCCCAGCCCCCTCCGCCCCACCCCAAGAAGTCGAGTGTGTAAGCACCAGCTCCACTACCATCCGGGTAAGTTGGGTGCCACCGCCTGTCCAGAGCCGCAATGGGGTCATCACCCAGTACTCCATTGCATACCAGGCAGTGGAAGGAGATGACAACACCAAGCATGTGGTGGATGGCATTGGACGGGAACACTCCAGCTGGGAGATCAAGGACCTGGAGAAATGGACCGAGTACAAGGTGTGGGTAAGGGCTCACACCGATGTTGGGCCAGGACCAGAGAGCATCCCTGTGCACGTGCGCACTGATGAGGATGGTAGGTGTTATGAACAGCTCCTTCAGCTACTGCCTCGGGGTAACCTCTTAGCTATGCTGCTGGAAAAGGGGGGGACAGGGAGTGGAGATCCTGGCCTCGGAGTGGTTTTCGAGCAAGGCCAGAGGCTGTCAGGAGCAGTGCTTTGGTCAGCTGCTGCAGGGAGTTGGGTGTCCATGGTTGTTCTGGAGTGGAGTTGGGGAATTGACCTTCTGGTCATTGTTTGGTATGATGGTTGCCTCCAGGCTGTGGGTCAGATGTCCAGGCATGGTCCTGCAAGGGTCCTGTGTGTGTTAGACATGCTTCCTGCACATGGGAGGTGCTTATATGGCTTTGCCACTTCGACTTTCTAGTATTTGGTGGTGGTGATTTCTATTTTACTGAAGGTAATGTGAGTTCTTCCAGCCAAAGTCTTCTCTCACACTGTAAGATCAGGTCTTAAAGTTTACTTGTTGACCTGAAATCCAGCAAACTAAAGAGAGGAAAAGAAACCCATTTGAAACTTGTAGATATTGCAGAAAAGCTGTTTCCTGTCCCAGCTTCCAGGCAAGCCACAGCTTATGTAAATCTGCTCTTCTGCTCTGGAGTCAGAATATAGCATGTGCAGAACACTTTACTGGGTACGACAGCTTTAAAGAGAAATTGTTTTGTATTAACAAGTCTGTCAGTTATGTCATCGTGACTTAAGCTGTTTCCTTTGAAAGTGCCAGAGCTCAGGGTGTCAGCAGGAGCTTCCATGACTTCATGCTGACCCCAGAAGCTGTAGATTTAATGGAAGAAGAAAGATACAGCATCCATGCAGAGAAAGGATGATCTCTGCATTGCCCAGTCAGCCTAGCAAATTGAAACCAGGCGTTGCAGTTGCCCTAAATGGGCTGCCACTGTCCCCCACATCTCCATGGCTCTGGAAGTGGTGTCTGGGGATACTCGCCAACTGCATTCCTGGGCTGGCAAACACATCTGTGTGTTTCCTGCTGCCTGTATTGTTTGCTTCAGTTCTCACTCAGCAGAGTTGTAGCCCAGGGGAAGCTGCTACCCTAGAAATGTCGCAGCAAGATCTCTCAGTTAGTTTTTGTGCACTGTGGTTGGACATTCCAGCTCAGCTGTCAAGGGTGATTTTTGTATCCCTCCAACATGCTGGTGCTCAGCAGATACCCATGATGAAGGAATGAGAAATGCTAAACTGTGATCTGAAACCAAATTGAACTTTTCCTGTCTGTTTCTCAGACACAGCACATACTTCCCATAATGGGGTAGGATAGTGTTCCTCAAAACACTGTGGTCTGCTTATATCCTCATCTCTGTGTGTTCCCACAACATTCCCATATCCATGTCCTGCTGGGGCCTCCTCCTCCTATTGCCAGCAGAGCTTGACACACAGCTTCTGTCTGGTTCTTGGGGAGGATTTGTTTTTCGCTTGGGCTCCCAGCTTCATGTGTGGGCAGGGGCGTCTTGCTAGGGCTGGAGAGCCCTGTGGCTTCTGCAAGGTCACTGCACTAAGTGAATTGTGGATTACAGTGTAGGCTGCTCCAGCCAGGAGGTGGTAACTGTTGAAGCACAGCCCCCTCCATTCCCATACCTTGAGCTGGCCTCATGGTGCTAAAATGTTCCATTCCTCCTTTCACTATTTTATTTAATTATCTACAATTAAGAAGGACATCTGGGGAAAATAATGAATTGCCCTACGGCTTAAAAACTGTGCTTACCTGCTGGGTAACTGTTTCTTCCCATCTAGTTGGTTGAAATAGCAATGTTCATTATGTCTGCTTGTCAGCTATCCATCCCTAATTATCTAACACTGATTATTTCCTGCTATGTTGAGAATTGGGGCATAGAGGGTTCCAAACCCCTGGATTTTTCCAGGCAGTGGAGGGCAGGAGAGGTCCTGCAGTAGAGGTGCTAGGATGGAGCCCAGGTCCTTCACCTGGGTACTGGGCACTCACATAGCTGCAGTATCCTCCTCAGGGGACACCTCTGCTTCCAGCTGCTGCAGCCGGAAGGTGCTTTCCAGGAGCAACCAAGAGGCTAATTTTTTAGCATTGACATTTTTGTCACAGTCAATGCAAGAGCAAAAAGTAGTAAGGAGGTAATTTTTTCAAATGGTAAATAGGGTATAAATATATTTTTAAACGGGACCCACCTTGCGAGAAAATTGATATTTTTCTGGGCAGTGTAATTTTTCATTTTATTATCAAAAAGCATTCAGCTAGCCATGCATGAAATGCAGTCCCCAGAGCTGTCACAATCCCCACAGGCCCCTTTATCTGGCTGGATTCAGTGACTGCTGTCTCTGAGCTCTGGGTTATTGTTTTAGGATAGTGCTTTTCCCCCTCATTAACCTCTTGCTGTCACACGGCAAGTGTGTGTGCACTCTGGCTGGTAGCAAGTACCAGGGCTCCCCGCAAGGCAGCTTTGGTGCCCAGTTGCATTACCTGGGGCTGTTGGACTGCATTTGGATGTATGCAGAGGGATCTGAGAGGAGGTGTTGTGAGAGTCAGGATGCAAAGAAGGCTTCAGAACCCCCACTCTGCCACAGGGCACCCTGAGCTGCGGGTGCTTACTATGTTCCTTACATTCTGCTATATTCTTGTAGTCTCCTTTGCTCTTCTACTGCTGGAGACAAGAGAGGGGTAGAAGGATCTTGGGTCTGATCCAGCTCAGTGGCTTTTATTGGGGTGCTACTGCACGTTACAGTCATGCTCTTTCCTAAAGAAAGTAGCAACAGTACATGGATGCTGGGAAAGGGTGAGGGATAAGGTCACACTGGAAAACTGCAGTGTCACCTCCTGGGCAGACACAGGGACTTGTGCCATCAGGGCTGTTCTTGGTATGAGGTGTAGGGAAGGTAGCAAAGGAGCGAGAGGTAGGTGACAGCAGTTGTGTGGTATGTGCTAACAGTCTGTCCTCTGTGTCTTACAGTGCCCAGTGCCCCCCCACGAAAGGTGGAGGTAGAATCTGTGAATTCCACTGCCATCCGGGTGACCTGGAAGCTGCCCATCTCCAACAAGCAGCACGGACAGATCCGTGGCTACCAGGTTACTTATGTGAAGCTGGAAAACAACGAGCCCAGGGGGCAGCCAGTGATCAAGGATGTGATGCTGTCCGAAGCACAGGTACAGTGAGAGGACCGTGGCCTGGCAGACACAGCACCTTCCCTCACCACAGAGGGCCAGGCTGGCTGGATCCAAGTATTTCTTGGCCTTCTCTTGTAGCTCCTGAGCATGGGAGTTGGCCCTGCCTGAGCAAGGCAAACAGTTTATCCCTAAGCTGTGGCTTACAAATGGGTGACAAGTTTAATTAGGAAAGGATTGCTGTGGTAAAGATGTTGTATTGGACAGTGCTTCTCTCTTAACCCTTCTCCTACATGTAGCTCTCTCTGCCTGCCACATCCTGTGCAGACTCCAGCTGGAGCAACTTGTGATGTCTGAACTGTTGGAGAGTTTTAAATACACTTTGAGCATGCTGCCTACTGTTCAGGGCGAAGCTTCTCTCTCAGCAGAGTCCACCTGCATGCTGCCTGCTTGTGGGACAGCAGGGGTGGCTCTTCTCCCTTGGGTGGGCACAGGATGCCAGGCAGGACAGCCCTGCTCTTGCCCAGCAAAGCCCTACTTCTGCAAGGCAGGGACTTGACCTTGCATTGCCTCATGAAACCAAAAAGCTGGTGAAGCCAGCTGAGTCCAGGAAAGCCTTACAACGACTGAGGTTCAGGCCCACATGGCCTGTAAATGACTTTGTCTTCTGCAGTCCCCATACAACAATCTGCTCATATTCATGCAATCTCCTGGATACCTCTCCAGCTGTGAGCTGGGGCCTTGTTCCACACAGTGTTCCAGGCATGTTTATGTACTCTGCTCAGGCCAGTATTGTGGAGTTGTCCAGGGTCCAGGGAAGTTTCTGGTGCCCTGTCTATCACAGAATCACAGAAATTAGGGGCTGGAAGGGACCTAGAAGATCATCTAGTCCAACCCCCCTGCCTGAGCAGG